>OVBA01005221.1:0-20607 GCA_900406435.1 Lepidium aucheri
ATTTTACTCTCTATCCTCATTTTACTCTCTCTCCTCATTTTACTTTCTCTCTTCATTTTGCTCTCAACAATTATTATAAAAATAAAACAATTAAACTATTAAATTTTCAAAAATAATTAACAGGTTATCTGCGAATCCGCCCAAACCTATTAAATAAAATGGGTAACGGGTCAACCCAATCTATTAAGTAAATGGGTTATGAGTTAACCACAACCTATTAACACTTAAATTCATTGGATAATGGGTTGGGTTGGGTTGGGTTTACCCATTTTGACACCCCTAAGTTGTGTACATACAAAAAATTGGTTTATTTAGATCTGAGGTTAATTTATTACATATTCTGATTTTAAAGTATAGGTGATATGAAATGTTTGACCAAGATTACAGTCATAATATCAAATAAAAACTTAACAAAACAAAAGAATTTTTTTCTAAATTTATGAAAAAATAATCTCTGAACATAACCAAATAATCTCTGAATAAACTAATGATAATAAAAACCCCTTTGACCAAATCTTCATTACTTATATAACCAAATATGTATATATGTAACCATAGACCACAAGACAACATCTGAATATCAAAGAGAAGAAAGGTAAAATGTGTTTGTAAATATTTTGGTTTCCAAAGAAAAATGTTGAAAGCCAACAATAATTGTTCTCAAACAGTGTAAGATCAGAGTAAAATGTTTTTGTAAATACTTTGATTTCATAACTAATCTTTTAGACATGTCTCAAATATTTGTAAGAATATTATAGATTTTATCTATCAGTATTTTTATCTCCACATGGAAGTTCTTTTAACATTGATTTTGATGTTTGTGTATTTTTACAATTTTTTGTTCTCATATATATTTAACAAAGAGTTGTATTCTCTAGCAACATAAATAATGAGTATCAAGAAATTTTCATCTTCTCTACTACTTTCGTTAATGGTGCTTGGGATCATCTTCCAGACCATCAATTCAGGTAACCCAAAATTTCATTGTGTGTTATTTTTAAGGTCCCAATTCAGATTAGATAAAACATAATAACACTTTAAAACTAAAATTTTGGCTATCAAAAATATTTTAACTCAAAACAAAGTTGATGTAGAAAATAAATATTAGTTACCAAAATCAACTATAAAGTGGTCCAAAATTGGTAGACAGAGACATATTTCACTTTGAAAATGGGATCACTCTAATTTAATATATATGATTTAGGGGTTATTTCAGTCATTGCCAATATGTTTTGAATTGAAAATTCATAATTTATCATAGTATCAAAATTCACGATCTCGCCTAACAGACACACTACCAAAATTGTTGTGGTGGTTCGAGATATTAGATTATATAATCTATCACTTTGAGGGGATAGGTTAGATAGCAATATATTTTACATCAGACATTGGAGTCACTCTAATCTAATATATGATTTAGGAATCAATCCACTAATTATTAATTGGTTCTAAGCTGGAAACTCATATTTTAACAAAAAATTTGTTTATGCTACTTAGAGATTTCTCTGGCACTAGAGATTATATTGTTTTTTCTTTAAGTATAATAAAGATCAAATGACGATGACAACAAAAATTAATGTAAAATGAAATCAAGAAAACAAATTTGCGTAAGTGATACAAATTTTGTAAAAATAATATATTACTCATGGTTTAATGTTCACCTAGTAGTTCAAATATCTGAAATTCGACTTTACCATATTACATAATAATAAAAATTTAAAGATTTGGGCCATAAATTAAGCTATATGTGGATCTAACCGTTAACCAAAAAATAGTTATTGTTGTACTAATGTATTTTGGGTAATGTGTTTGTTAATGCAGTGAAAGTGATACCAGTTATACCAACTCTACCAGGAACAGTATGTAAAGTGAATGTATCATGTAATGAACCTTGCAGATTTGCAGGATACCCAAACGGAGGATTTTGTCAAAAATATGTTGGCCAAAAGACTGGCGGCCAGTCACTGGCCATTGTTGTTGCTATCCTCGTTTTAAATCGCAACACTATTTTGTTTCTGATTAAACCAATCTATTCATTACCAATTAATCCCAAATTTTATATTTGTTTTCCAACAAGAACACCGATGCGTTTGGCCTTTGTCTAGGATTTAAGGCTTGTGAATTTTATTCACATATAGCCTTCCTTTTATAAATTTTAGAATTATAACCAAAGTGGTCCACAAAACTTTTACAAAATAATTTAAGCAATTGACAAAAATAAACCTTAATTACGTAATCAGAGGAAATCTTGACACGTAGATGTTCACTTTGACCCATTACGCAAACTTAGGAATAAGTAGGACCCACACAAAATTGAAATTTGTGTTAAATTTTTTGTTTTTTTGTTTTTACTTTCCGAGTTTCTTCAACTTTCTCATGTGAGAGTATCATTACTCTCTCTCTCTCTCTCTCCAGAGAGACCAAACTAAACTCATAAATTTTCCATCATTTTCTCGCCATTTTCTTTCCTTTTCTCTCTGTATATACATAACAAGGATCTTCCGCGTTTAAAAAAAAACCTAGATTTTACTAGAAACTATAGAGTTATTTTTCACAAATTTCGATTTTCGTTTCTTTTGTTTTGTTTATTGAGAAAAAAAAATTGAATGAAAGGAAAACAAAAAGACTTGACGGAGAAAAACATATGGAATCGAAGCTCTTCGGGTAAATCCATGACCCGAACCGGTCACAAACTCTTGATCTGGTTCATCCTCTTTATTTCCGTCACTTACATCATCTACACTCTCAAAATCGTCTCCACTTCACCTCCTTGCGAAGATCTAACCTCAAACACACTCCTCCAACAAAGACTCGAGCAAAAACCGGTTCCGGTTACGGATAACAAACCGACAGATCTAAACCATGTGGTGTTCGGTATTGCAGCATCTTCAAAGCTATGGAGAAAAAGAAAAGAGTATATTAAGATTTGGTATAAACCAAAGAAGATGAGAGGTTATGTGTGGTTAGATAAAGAAGTAAAAACCAAATCCGAAGCTGGTGATTCAGAAAACCTTCCTTTGATGAGAATCTCCAACGATACGTCGTCGTTTCCTTATAAGAACAAACAAGGACATAGATCAGCGATTCGGATCTCAAGGATTGTTTCTGAAACGCTGCGTTTAGTTAAGTCTGATTCGAAGAAGAAGAACAAAGTAAGGTGGTTTGTGATGGGTGATGATGATACTGTGTTTGTTACGGATAATCTGATTAGGGTTTTGAGGAAGTATGATCATGAACAGATGTATTACATTGGGAGTTTGTCGGAATCTCATTTGCAGAATATTTATTTTTCTTATGGAATGGCTTATGGTGGAGGAGGTTTTGCTATTAGTTATCCATTAGCTGTGGCTTTGAGTAAGATGCAGGATCGTTGTATTCAGAGGTATCCGGCTTTGTATGGTTCTGATGATCGAATGCAAGCTTGTATGGCTGAGCTTGGTGTTCCATTGACTAAGGAGCTTGGTTTTCATCAAGTAAGTGCTTTTGTGTCTTTTTGTTGGTTTTTATGAATTGGGTATTGCTTAGATTGGCTTGATTCCAAATGGGTTTGGTTTAGATAGATTAAAAAACTTAATGAAATAGGCAAAATTGATTCTTTTGACTCTGATGATTAAGTCTAATTAGCATTCATGGTTTCCTGAAATTAAGTCGATTTTGGTGCAATATTTGATTGTTTTATTGGTGGTATGTTGTTTAATTAAGAGTTTTGGTCGTATTGTCAATTCCAACTTCAAAATCAAAGATTACGTTAAAGGTTTTAGAACTTAGAGGTTAGAGTTAAACAATAAAAATCGTAAATAGAGTAAGAGGTAAAAATCTCGATTATTTAACTTTTGGCACAAATCTAGACTCTATAATGATTTCACATTCATTTTATTCGAATCAATTTTAGTAAGTTTAGATATTGCACTTAAGTGTATTAACTTATAATAATAGGTAACATTGATTACTTAAACTTATGGAGATCCGAGTTAGTGTAAGTATATTACTAGTTTTTTCTACTTAAAAAACAAAAATTTATTACAGCCGACCATTTAGAGCCATTTAAAATAACAAAATTAACAAGCAACGTTTGCAAAACGTGAATTGGTATAATTTTTTTAATATTCCACAAAGAATTGTTGTTGTTTAAGCTTGGTTGATTTTAATTTGTGTATTTGGAATTATTCAAAAAAAATAAAAATTGAGGAAACCTTATTTTGGACACGTGGCGCTTGACCACGGTCTTTGTCAAAGTTAGATTCGTAGATGTCGGAATAAGACCCGTGTGTCAGTGACTATTACCTCTCTTTTTTCCTCCACGCGCACTATGGCGCGTGTAATCCACGCTCCTCTAAGGTTTTTGTAACATCTTCTAATTCAATTTTTTTTTTTTTTTCTTTTTTCTTACAGTACGACGTTCATGGGAACTTATTTGGACTCTTAGCTACACATCCAATAACACCATTCGTAACAATGCACCATCTCGACGTAGTCGAACCAATATTTCCAAACATGACTCGAGTTAATGCCATTAAGAAACTAACCACACCAATGAAGCTTGATTCAGCTGGACTTCTTCAACAATCAATATGCTATGATAAACACAAAACCTGGACGATTTCAGTCTCTTGGGGCTACGCAGTCCAAGTCTTTCGTGGATCATTCTCTCCAAGGGAAATGGAAATGCCTTCGAGAACGTTTTTGAATTGGTACAAAAGAGCTGATTATACAGCTTATGCATTCAACACAAGACCAGTTAGTCGTAATCCTTGTCAAACACCGTTTGTGTTTTACATGTCGAATGCGAGATTTGACTCGGAGTTGAACACAACGGTTAGTGAATACACGAGCCATTGGTTTAAGCATCCAGCTTGTAGGTGGAAGGTGGCTAGTCCTGAGGAGATTAACACTGTAGTTGTCTACAAAAAACCGGACCCTCATCTATGGAATAGAGTAAGTGAATGTTATAGTTTTTATAACATATTTTATATTCTTATGTTAATGCTTAGTGGTGATATATTTACGTGTTTTTTTGGCAGTCTCCAAGAAGAAATTGTTGCAGAGTTTTACAAACAGAGAGGACTAATACATTGTTGATCGATGTTGGTGTATGTAGAGTAGGTGAAGTCACTGAGATTAAGTAATTTCTATTTTTTGTAATACAAATTTTTTGAAGAGAGAATTAGGCTTTTTATTCCAATAGTATCCTAATTTCCAATCCTACTCAACATTACAACACCATATTAACTAAAACATATAACTTGAAAGATCGAATCTTAGTGAAATAATTAAAAACAAATTACAAAAAGTAAAATAATAAATAACAAAATATGGAGATTTGAGTGTGAATATAAATATGAGCGAATCTAAATCATGGGCTTAGGCAACGACAGGCCCATTTAATAAACTTATCCCAGTAGAATAACAAATCCATAACCACCACGAAATAAAATTAATAAACAAAAAAATGGAGATGCGGGGTATCGATCCCCGTACCTCTCGCATGCTAAGCGAGCGCTCTACCATCTGAGCTACATCCCCATTTGTTACATCCCTTAATAATACGTTTTAAATAATATTTTGGTTACAAAATCAAAGATCCGTAAGTCCTAGAAAACTTAACAACGTATTGTTTAATGTCAAGATTCAAACTTAATCTAATATAAAAATATTAATAATTCCACACAACCTTAAATTTATTCTCTATTGACGGCATTTTAAATGATCTATAATTCTATATATCGTAATCAAAAATAATAAATAATATATTCTATACAATTCAGTCAATAGTCCACCAACTTTGATCAGTCTACTAAACTTGAGCCGCCATATTTAATTAAAATGCTTTAAACACAATCATCATGTAATATAAATACAAACATACTCATCTCTCCAAAGTTCCAAAGCTCAATCTCTAACTCTCTTCTCTCTCAAATGGGTATTCCATCAGATTTCAAAGAGCTTCATATTCCAGGATACATACTAAAAACACTTTACGTCATCGGTTTCTTCAGAGACATCATCGATGCTCTTTGTCCATATATTGGCTTACCAAGATTTCTAGATCACGAGACTTCTCAACCAAACCCGACCAAACAAGTTCTTCCTACGTCTGCGAGTTTCGCCAACGAGCTTATTCCGGTGGTTTATTTCTCGGATCTATTAACTAATCCTGAAGATTGTTGTACGGTGTGTTTATATGATTTTGAGTCTGATGATAAGATTAGACAACTTCCTAATTGTAAACACGTGTTTCATCATTGTTGTTTGAATCGTTGGATCATTGATTGTTCTAAGATGACGTGTCCGATTTGTCGAGATCGGTTCCTACCAAAGAGATTTTATCCAGAGATGGATTTAGATTCTGACGATGTTTGGTCATTTAGTGATGAATTGGAAATTACCAATTAATAGTAGTAGTTTAAAGTTTTTCATTGTAATTTTTTTTATTACATTATCATAAGTAGATAGAGATCATTAAGTCAGTCTGAATTTAGTATTATATGATGATTTTTTTTTTGGTTGTAAGAGATTTTCTATTCTATCATAATTCATTTTTATTACATCATCTTTTTTATATATTGATTTTATGATTTATATTAGAAACAACATGCAACATGACCCATAGTATCTCTAAATTTGTTGTCAATTTATCCGATTCGTCTTTAACAATATCTAAGGATTTCTGATCTGCTCTATGTAAAGCAAAATGTTTTTTATCTTAAATAGTAATTAGAATAGTGAATAAATATGGGAAAATATTATTCAAAAAAAGGAAAGATAGAAAATTAAATACTAGAATGGTTGAAAGTAAGAAAAAAGCCCAAGTTATTTCTTTTATAGAACATAAAAACAACCAAAATAAATCATACTTAAAAGTTAAATGAGATAAATTCATAAGTGATAGTTTACTGACAATAAACAGAATTTCCAAGTTTTTGACTCTCTCTGGTCTAACTTGTAGACTTTTGATCAAATGATTTTAAGTTGATTAATCCCAAAGTTAGTTAAACTTAAACAGTCTATCATTTTTGACTCAAAATGATTACAATTTTTTGTCAATAAAGTATTGAATAATTTGAATAACTCGGTTATTTTCTACAATCATTTGGATTAATGATGCTTCCATTAGAAGATAAGCCTTAAAGTGTACGCTTTGGAATATTACTAAGTTTACCAATGAATGATGACTTTGAATATTCATCACACCCAAAAAATGACTTTGAATATTCAATACAATAATTATTCACCATAAAGTATTTTCAAATGTTCACGACTTAGGTTCTTTCTCTTTTCCATGAACATATCTATAAAAATTAGTTTTTTTTTTATATAGATAACTTAGTTTTTAACAAAATACACAATCTATATTTTATCGTCATCTCTTTTTGTTTTTCTTTTAAATTTCTTTATATTATTTTGTGTAATGGTTGCAGAAAAAACTTGTCAAGTACAAAAGTAATTTTTATTTTATTTTATGTTTATGTATTTATTATTATTATTATTTATATTATTAACTATATCGGCATAATTTCTATGTATAGCTTAAATTTTAGAACTATGCAACCAATTGAAATTATATTGTGACATAAAAAATTATAGAAATGAGCATTTAATCATTTAACCAAATATAATTCATAGGAATTTATTATAAATAAGTAAAATTATCAAGTATCATTATCAAATGTAGTTGGATCATCTCTATGAATTTATAAAATAAACTAGATGATCGTTGTCCGTCTTATGCACAAATTTTTTAAGAAAAGTAATATGATGAATTTATAGTTATTAATATTTATTCATAACCATTATATGTTGTATTGTTATATATATATATATATCTCATGTATTGTATATTAGAATTTTCATTAATTTTATTTATTTGTTATTTATATATATATATATGATATGATATGATATGTATATGTATATGTGTTTATTTTATATTTATTAGTATTTGTTTGTTGTTTAACATATTGATTTAAAAAGTTGATATTTATTTGAAATTGAATGAAATTTTAATTTTTATATTGTTAAATATTAATGAGTTTATAAAGAGTGTAATTATTTAATATATATATATATACCTATTAAATTTTGACTTAGAAAAATGTCAAAATTATATATATTTGTACAATTATCAACGTGTCAAAATTGTCTATATTATATGGGGTAATAACAAAACTACCTCTATTAAAAAGGTATAACGAAACTGTCTTAACATAGAGAGAAAAACAGTTAAAAAATAACATGAGCAATGTGGAAAAATTAGGTTATATTAACATATAGATTTTGAAAAGAGTAGAAATGCAAGGATAGTAGATGAAAAATGATAGAAGAAAAAGATCAGTTTTGGTAATTTCTCAAATTATATATACTTATACAATTATCAATATGTTCAAGTCAAAATAATATTAGCCATACTGATACAGAAAATAACATTATATATAAAAATGATAATCTTACTATATTACTACACATAACCATCTAAAAAGTTTTATCAAATTCAGAGGCAAAACATTCCACGAAGGTAAAATTTTAATTTTTATTTACCATTTTTGTAAGATTTCAAAGAAAAATGTCATTAGAAGAAATTATGAAGATATGATTGGTTTAACAAATGATGAATTTTTTTTGCTC
This sequence comes from Lepidium aucheri, assembly GCA_900406435.1. NCBI lineage: Eukaryota > Viridiplantae > Streptophyta > Magnoliopsida > Brassicales > Brassicaceae > Lepidium > Lepidium aucheri. The sequence continues at coordinate 8,623 of OVBA01005221.1, forward strand.
TTCATCCAAAAGTTAAATAGACTAACATCTTCGATTATTAGATTTAACTTTAGTTAAATATTTTAGGAATATCTTGTTAGTTGGGAATCATATATGTAGGAAGAATAAATATGAATGTCATATCTTATATATAATTGAAAATGAAAATATATTTGAATAATTTTATACGGGGAGTAAATATAAAATATCTCATATCTTATATAATTTTGAGTGTATTTAATCATCATATCTCGTATCATATATATATTTGAATATACTTTAATGGTTACACTATAGTTTTATATAAAGAAAGACAATTAAATTATAATAAATTTAGTTTACATAAAGAAGATAAATTGTAATAAATATAGTATAAAGATTAAAGGGACAAACTTGATAAAATAAGTTTGTTCTAGGAATGAGAATAATATTGTAATAAATGCATTTACATAAATATATAGAGTGTTACAAATACTTCACAAAAATTAATGTTACAAAATTATCATCACTATAATCTCTTTTTTTGGGTTCAAATTGACAATCTAATCTATTAACAGATATATAATGACATAACTCATAATAAAACACTTAAGAAAATGTTACTCTTTTAAAAACTTATCATTTTATTATATATATATATATATACAATATGTGTATATAATATTTTGTGCATTTAATTTAAAATTGACTCATGTTTTGTAATATACATATACTTTTTACCCACATTAATTTAGATGATAATTTACATATATAATATTTTTATATTATTTTTTATTAAGTTATATATTTTTTCTTATGAGGTAGAAAAAGTTTTTTTTTTTGAAATTCATTTATATATCAACTTTCCATATATTATGAATATTATTTTTAAAATGTTATTTTGAAGATTTTTACTGCTAATGGATTAATAGAAGGGATATATAAAATTATTTTAAAATCTTATCTGAATTTAAAGTTTATTTTTTTGTACATATCCTATAACCTGAAATGTATTAATTATTTTACAATATTATATAGATTTAAAATTTTGGTTTTAGAATAAAAAAAATAATGCGAACTATAGTTAGATTATGAATCCTTAAAAGAAAGAATGTTGTTTTAATTTGATTATATTAACAAATCAAAGTAAGTTAATATATTAAAATAATATTTAATATATTTTCATAAATAAAATATTTTATTTTCCTTTTTGTTTATTTAAAATTTGATATTTATTATTAAAATATTTTATATTTTTAGAAAGAAAATATTTTATTTAAGATTTATGTATCATTTTATTAACATTTTTACAAAATTAACTTGTAAAGTAACTTTAAGATTTTAAATTTTCTATTAGATACCTTGTAAATAGCACGCCAACTAAATGTTATATTTCAAAATGCTACACTTTTATTATTTATGAAACTATAATGAGAAAATTTCAAAAATACCCTTTTTGATATGTCCCTTTTCAAAATCTACCATTTCCTTTGAAAATTGGGAGAGAGAAATTGGCATAAGGGAACAATTTTTGAAAAAGCCATGTCAAAAAGAGCATTTCTTGAAATTCCTCAACTATAATCCATAATTTGAATATCTTAAACAAATATCTTAAACAAATTAACAGAATGTTTATGTCCATAAAATGCATTTCTAATGTCTCAGATATAGCGTTGACCATAAAGAATTCAATTGAAAAATACTCATTTTGGTTAACAAAAAAAAAAAAAAAAACTCTCAGTTTCTTAGTAAAGCCATTCATTTCACTAATTATCAACAGCCAAACTTTCAAAATTGGGCTAAAGTTTATAAGAGAGCCCATTAAACAATTGGCCCATTAGTCGAGAAAATTCTTCGTCACTGGCGTCTTTCGCTTCATCATTTCCCCGTCGTCGTTGTCTCTCTGTGTCTCTGTCTCGTTCTCTTTCTTCATATACACCCACAAATTCTCGGTGAAGAAAGATCGTCGTGTTGACGTAAGGAGCGATGAGTGGTCACGATTCGAAATATTTTTCGACGACGAAGAAGGGAGAGATCCCTGAGCTCAAGGAAGAGCTTAATTCCCAGTATAAGGTTTCTTTCTTATTTATTTTAAATCTCACTCTTGTCTCTCTATCTTTGCGTTATAGTCTACGCATGGATCTGTGATCATCCATTGTTACATTTACGATCTCTCTATAGATGATCCCGTTTGCCTTATAATTTAGTTATTTTTATTCGACTTTGGTTAGATCTGTGTAGTTCTGGATTTGAATTCGCAATCGATAAAATTTTTCTCTGTTTAGTGCAATTGGTTTTCTTATTTTGTGGATAGAGAGATGATTCAGTACGTTATGGTGTGATAATTCAGTAATTGATATGGATATAGCTAGAAATTTGGAGAGAAGTTAGTAGGTTTTTGAGAATGGCTAATGCGGGAATGTATGCAATCTCGTAGTAACTTTAGTGGATCAGAATCGTTCAATCTGGATCAGTGCAATTGTGAGAGGATCAGAGGTTGGTTAGTGAACTGCCGTTTTGATTTACGAGTTTTCCTTGCAAATGAAGAGCCTAGAATGACATTGTTTCTGATCAATTCTGCTCTGTCTGATTTCTAGCTTAAAGTTACTGTTCAATGAGATGCATATGATTATGATTTAAGAAGGGAGGATGCTTTTACTTCAGTTTTGTTAATCCTTATTGTGTACTTCTTGTTTCGTAGGATAAAAGAAAAGATGCCGTTAAGAAGGTTATTGCAGCGATGACTGTTGGAAAGGATGTCTCATCACTTTTCACTGATGTAGTCAATTGCATGCAAACGGAAAATTTGGAGTTGAAGAAGCTTGTTTACCTGTATCTCATAAATTATGCGAAAAGCCAGCCAGATCTTGCTATTCTGGCAGTAAATACCTTTGTAAAGGTAACACTCAAACAACTGGCATGTATTATTTTGCACTGAGCTGACCAAACAAAAACATGTGGTATAGTTGCATTCCTTTGTTCTGTTCTGAACATGGATATAAGAGAATTGGGTAAGGAACTGATTAGATGATCATTAAAAAATTGTTGGTTTATATTTTGCAGGATTCACAGGATCCTAATCCGCTGATCCGCGCTTTGGCTGTGCGGACAATGGGCTGCATCCGTGTTGATAAAATCACAGAATATCTATGTGATCCTCTTCAGAAGTGCTTAAAGGTTGAGTTTTAAATTATTACTTCTCATTCGAATTCTATATGAAACATCTTTCTTATCTTCGTTATTCCTCAAGAACCTGTTACATCTTGATTATTCATTATATATTAATCTGTGCATATTTCTCTAGGATGATGATCCATATGTCCGGAAGACAGCAGCCATTTGTGTTGCTAAGCTTTTTGACATAAATGCTGAATTGGTTGAGGATAGGGGTTTCCTTGAAGCCTTGAAGGATTTGATATCAGATAATAATCCGATGGTTGTTGCCAATGCTGTAGCAGCACTTGCAGAGATCCAAGAGAATAGTACTAGCCCCGTATTTGAGATCAATAGTACCACCCTTACAAAGCTCCTTACCGCTCTAAACGAATGCACTGAGTAAGTCCTCTCCTCATCTATGTTTCTGTATTTTTACTGCATTTTTTTGGTATTAAGTATCTATTGTCAGTCATTGTAAGCTTTAAGAACACACATACTACAGAGTATTGACCTAAATATTTGGGGTTAGTGGAATGTTGGTGGGTTATGAAAAGGGTTGTTTGATGTGGCGAAGCCTCAGTTTAGGCTATTTCCAGTGAGCAGCATGGGATTTTTTCGTCATTGAAGGTTTTATGTGTAGATAATGGTCCCATAATTTTGACCTTAGGAAAGAGATCCATAAAAAATACTGGATAAGCTTTTGCTAGCTCCACTTTTGGTACTGACTATGATCATTGCAGATGGGGTCAAGTTTTTATATTAGATGCTCTTTCGAGGTATAAAGCAGCTGATCCCCGTGAGGCTGAAAATATTGTTGAGAGAGTCACGCCAAGGTTACAACATGCCAACTGCGCTGTTGTGCTTTCAGCTGTTAAGGTGAGCGACTTTCACTTTATTATTATCATCTACTGCTATCTGGTAGTGGTAGCTCCTCAAACTTGCTTGTAAAACTTCAGGCGGCAATTATGCCTTTGCATATTTCCAACTGCGTTCTCACTTCTGTTCAATTTTGGCAACTGACTTACAGATGATCCTTCAGCAAATGGAACTTATTACTAGTACAGACGTGATTCGTAATCTTTGCAAGAAGATGGCTCCACCCCTTGTTACATTGCTCTCTGCAGAACCTGAGATACAATATGTTGCACTTCGTAATATTAACCTTATTGTTCAGAAACGACCCACTATCCTTGCCCATGAAATTAAGGTAGCTTTACCAGTGCTTACCAACTTGTCAGATTATATAACTGATGTATCCTCGCATACATTTCTCATACTGCAAGTGATATTTTGTTCTTTTAGGTTTTCTTCTGCAAGTATAACGATCCGATTTATGTTAAGATGGAGAAGTTGGAGATTATGATAAAACTTGCCTCTGACAGAAACATAGATCAGGTATCCTCACTAAACTCTTATCATTTGATTTGTGTCTGGATTATTGTCTGTGCATATCATTGGACTGTTGGAAAATGCTGGTGTAGGTTCTTCTAGAGTTCAAAGAGTATGCTACAGAGGTAGACGTCGATTTTGTTAGAAAGGCTGTTCGTGCAATAGGCCGATGTGCTATCAAACTAGAGAGAGCAGCCGAAAGGTGCATCAGTGTTTTGCTTGAATTGATCAAGATCAAAGTAAATTATGTTGTTCAGGAGGCCATTATTGTCATCAAAGATATCTTCAGAAGATATCCAAACACGTAAGTTGACATTTCTCAGTCACTGTAGTAATATTATCAATAAATGCGTTTTTAATTTTGTCCACGCCATTCAATATCTAATACAGGTATGAGTCTATAATTGCAACACTGTGTGAGAGTTTAGATACTTTGGATGAACCAGAAGCTAAGGTAATGAACATCATTGTTTCGTGGTTTGTAATAGACTATCTTTATTTACACTTAATTAACTGGAACTTATAATTGTGGATCCGCTGGAAACTTGATTAGGCATCTATGATATGGATCATTGGTGAATATGCTGAAAGAATTGACAATGCCGATGAGCTTCTTGAAAGCTTCCTTGAGAGTTTCCCTGAGGAACCAGCACAGGTCCAGCTGCAGCTTCTAACTGCTACTGTTAAACTATTTCTGAAGAAGCCAACTGAAGGTCCTCAACAAATGATTCAGGTTCTGTTTTTGCCCTTGCTCACTGCTTTTTATATGATCGAGTAATGTGCATGTATGTGATGCAAAACATATATTTCCATCATGTTTGATGCTTTCAGGTTGTCTTGAATAATGCTACTGTGGAGACGGATAACCCTGATCTCAGAGATCGTGCGTACATATACTGGCGTCTTCTATCTACTGACCCTGAGGTGTGTGTTACTGTGATATTTTATAGGCTTTCTAGTACTCAGCTAATCTAGAATGAATATATTCAGAATTGTTTATTCAAGCAACAAACATCTTTTACTTTACACCCCAAAAAATAATTAAAAACAGTTGAGCCTTCTCTTGAGATGTATTTTTGCTGAACTCATCACTCTTCACTAGGCGGCCAAGGATGTTGTTTTAGCTGAAAAGCCCGTAATTACTGACGACTCAAACCAACTGGACCCATCACTCCTTGATGAGCTGCTTACAAATATTTCGACCCTGTCCTCTGTGTACCACAAACCCCCAGAAGCTTTTGTTACCCGCTTGAAAACCACAGTTCAGAAAACAGAAGACGAGGACTTTGCAGAAGGAAGTGAAGCTGGATACTCGTCTGGTAATCCGGCTGATAGTGCAGCTTCCCCTCCAGCCACCACTGGTAATATCCCACAGTCTGGAGGAAGACAACCAGCTCCTGCACCAGCGGTCCCAGCTCCTGTGCCTGATCTGCTAGGTGACCTGATGGGATTGGATAATGCTGCTATTGTCCCGGTTGATGAACCCACAACTCCATCTGGGTGAGTTATGACTAGAGTTATGAAACTTTGTATTGATGGGCCTACTTTATTGCATTATGTCAATCGTGTTTGCCTAGATTGTAACAAAGCTCATCAAATTTTATGTAATGGATCGCAGTCCTCCTCTCCCTGTTCTCGTGCCAGCTTCAAGTGGTCAAGGTTTGCAGATAAGCGCTCAATTATCCAGAAGAGATGGACAAGTATTCTACAATATGCTCTTCGAGAACAACACACAGTTGGTACTTGATGGTTTCATGATTCAGTTCAATAAGAACACATTCGGTCTTGCTGCTGCTGGACCTCTTCAGGTAAATTATATCTGAATCTACATATATGTCTAAAACTTAGGTCTGAATCAATGGAAATCGATATCTGTGTTTGTTCCGTTTCAGATTCCACCTTTGCAACCTGGAACATCTACCAGGACAATGCTACCTATGGTCTTGTTCCAGAACATGTCTACCGGGCCTCCAAGCTCGCTCTTACAAGTGGCTGTCAAAAACAATCAGCAACCGGTTTGGTACTTTAACGACAAGATTGTACTTCATGCTCTTTTCAGTGAAGATGGTAAAATGGAACGTGGAACCTTCCTCGAGGTAACATAATATTGCACCACACATCCTTAAAACCAGGGCCTTATAAATTAAACCTGTTTTAGATACGTTTATACTAAACCAGTTCTCTGTGTTCCACTAACACGCTGGTTTGATTTTGGACAGACATGGAGGTCATTACCAGACTCGAATGAAGTCCAGAAAGATTTCTCCGGGATCACGATGAGAAGCGTGGAATCAACAATTGAATTGCTCACAGCATTCAACATGTTCTTCATAGCAAAGCGCAAGAATGGGAACCAAGACGTGATCTATTTATCAGCAAAGGATCCACGAGATGTACCATTTTTGATCGAGCTCACTGCAATGGTAGGCCAACCAGGTCTCAAATGTGCAGTCAAAACTCCAACTCCTGAGATCGCACCTCTCTTCTTCGAAGCTCTTGAGCTTCTCTTTAAGGCTTGATGAATAACATTGAACTCAAAAACCTGAAAGGTTTCGGATTGTTTGTTGTTCCATTATTTTCCCGCTTTTTTTTTTTATTTTGTTTTATTGAGTTTAGTGTATGTAATAAATCCTTGGTTTGTGTTACTTTCGTTTGAAGACCCTTTTAGTTTGGTATTTTGTTATGTTTACTCTTATCTTTTAATTCTTATATTGAACCAATTCTTGTATTAATTCGTTTTTTTCCTCAGATTTCTGAAGTTGATAAAATATGTATTTAATAGTTGTATCAATTAATATCTAGTCACACTTATAAACATTTCATTTAGTTGTACCTAAATTACAATTTTAATATTATATGCTAGATTATATATTTAGTTGTGCTTAATAGTATTTAATCATGAAAACTTATAAATTTAGAGTTTTTTTTTTTGGGTCTACAAATATAGACTTTGCCAGTTATATTAAGATGAAAAAGGAAAGATCCATATCTGGCTGACAATGGATTGAGCGAGAGGCATGTTAAATTCATCAAGTACTTTGATGTCATCAACCATCTGATGATGAAAAGAATATATCAGGTGATAAGACAAGTTGAAACAGTAACATATTTTGCTTTTGGAGATAGCTATCGCTCATGTATTTGTAATTATGTGTTTGTGTCTAGTCTCATTATATTTTGAGAATAAAAAAATATATATACCAATGAAAAATCAGATATTGTGTAATAGTATTATAAACTAGAAAATATGTATTTGTGTTTTTCATTGAATTTGATTATCATTTTTTTATTATCAGTTTTTTTTCTTCTTAAAATACTGCATTAGCTAGTTATAGAAGGTATCGAGTTATATATCTATATATATATATATATATATATATACACATCATTTAGGAATTTCATAAATCTAATTATATAGAAACTTTGTAAGGAATTATAATTGATAGACAAGTTTGTACGATAGAGCATTATGAACTATATTTAACAGAAATAAAATGATGTTGTAATCAATAGCTTATTATTCTTTCTTTTTTATTTCTTTCTTTTTGTTGGAAGTTTATTTTTAAACACATCAAGTACAATACTATTGATAATAGGAAATTATGTTAATATTGTGGAGTGCACAATATTCCCACACAATAATTACGAAATAATTTATAATTAGAACTTTAAACTTTAAATCACTAACTGTTAAACCTAATCCGGATACTTGGCTCCCAATTCTTATTTCTCAACCATATGTAGTAACAACTGAAACTCACAAACACATCCTAATATTAGTCTATATCTTTCCATTTTGATTTATTCAAGATCTTTAGTTCATTGAAAACAAAATGGATAGTCCTATTATATTTCAAAACCAGGAATGTTCCAAGTTCTACTTATTTGGGACATATATATATATATATATGTGTGTGTGTAAATATAATGTTTTGAAATAAAATCCTGTTTGGCTAATTTAATTTTTTTCTTCATAGTAGTTTCACTCTTTATAATTGTTTTTGGGATCAATGAAACTCCATAGCTAAAGCTTTTGTAATGACCAACTTCTTATTTGGTAATAAATTTACGTTTTATTATTAAAAAAACCAGCTAGATAAAGGAAATTATGTTCATTAAATATTGTTCTTGAAAACCAGGTAAAAAATAAGAGACGAAAATTTGTGTTCATTCCAATAGATTTTAATCTCATACACACACACATATATATATATATATATTGTATATCAGATCAGACTTTCCATGTATTATAAGATATAACAAAAATATATTTCAAATTACATAACAACTGATCATCCGTAGGTATAACCATATGTATACTAACAATTGATAACTTTTTCTATGAATTGTGACAAAAAGGAATACAAATACGGGAAGATAGTCATAACAGCTTCAGCCATATGTCTTTATTTTAAAGCAAGAATATATATATATATATATATATATATATCTTCGAAAATAAGATTAACGTTACTTAATCACCATAGTTGTGGCAGTGAAATTCTGTACCTTTGTCCAAGCAACATTGATTGCATACACTGTCAACACATGGATCTGCGACCTCACATTCACGTAAGAACCTTGTACATTGCGCCTCGCTCTTTGGAAGTTCTATATATATATATATATCCCCAAAAGATAAATTCAATGTCAAGCACTTAATTATCGAATATGAAAAACTCAAAGATTTAATAAAAAATTACTATCTTTATTACTTTAGAAAACTCTCTTAAAAACTAAAGCCTCAAACTTTAAATTTTTAAGTCCTAACATCTCCTTAAATACACTAGACAAGTTTAATATTCCTAATATGATTATACTTTATTTTTAGATAACTCATAAACATATTTACTTAATCTAATCTAATTTATTAGATAGTTTGCTCTTCAAGCTATCATTTTCAAGCTTATTCCAACATTCTCCCCCTTAAGTTTGAAGTCCATTTTCTCTATTTCAACTCTTTATAAACGATTCCAAGATCGTTTTACTTTAATTAGCTATTTTCTTTCTTGATCGTGCAAAGTTAGATAATTCCTTTTCATCCTTATGTCACAACCTTCTTCTGTATCTCGTCCAAGGCTGGTTATAATTGCTCTTTAAATCCATAATGAAATATACGTCGCCCATCTCTTTTTCAATTCTGTTTCCATCAACAAAAGATATCGACCCCTTTCTTTTAATATCTACGCGAGAATCATCACCAACTCTAACATTTCCAATAATGAAGTCATTAAGCTTTGTAAAATATTTTCTATCTCCAGCCATGTGATCACTACTACCATTATCAAGACACCAATTATTTCTTTGTTGTTTATTTGAAATTTACTTGGTATGCAATTTTCTTCATTCAAAACACAACTTCATGCATTAAGAGATCATCCGCTTCTTGTATTTCTTGATCATTGTCTTCTTCAGCCTCTTGCAAGTTAAGCAATCAATCCAGACAACTTGAAGCATAGTGTCCCATCTGATCACATCGATAACACATGAGTTTTGATAGATCCCATTCTCCATTACCACGTCTTCGACCTCTTCCTCGTGAATTTGATCAACATCTTCTTCCTCTTCCTCTCGCCCATTATAACTTTGATTATAGTTCTTATTTTGATTTTGAGATTCAGAGTACATCAATTAGTTTTGGTCTTCTTGAGCCTCTTTTTCATCTTCTTCAAATATACGCTCTTCATAGGATTTTAATCGTCCTATGATATCCTCACGACTCATGGAATTAAGATCCAAAACTTGTTCAAGTGATGCAACTATATGAATGTATTTTTTATGAGGAAAACACTTAAGAAACTTTTTCACCATCTTAGATTCTTCAATATTCACTCCTAGAGAAGAAGATTTTGATGATATCTCCGATAACTTTCCCATAGAGTTATCTATACTCTCGGTTTCTTTTATCTTAAGACAATCAAATTCTGCCATTAATGTTTACGACCTTGCTTCTCTAACCCTTTCAGCCCCCATATTACAAGTTTTGATTGCTTCCCATACTTTCTTTGCCATGTCCAATTCTCCACCTTGTAGGATAAGAGTTCCGGGTATTGACTGAAACAATAGAGCCATTGATATATTATTCTTCTCTCCTTCGTTCTTTCAGTTTCAGTTACCTCCCAAACTTGTGTACTTTGAGACAAACCTTCATTCTCATGCACCATACGGTGTAGTTAGTTGAAATTAATATTGGACATTGTATAGACGAAGATCATCCTCCTCCTTTTGTTTACTCGGCTGATACTATAGGTAGATCGCTCATAGTTTCGATTGCTTTATGATTAAACCTCTTGTTTAATCCTACTCGTGATTAAGACTCATCTTAATCGTTCTTCCTAAGCTCTAATACCAATTTAAGCACTTAATAATCGAATATGAAGAACTCAAAGATTTAATAAAGAATCACTCTCTTTGTTGTTTTAGAAAACTCTCTAAAAAACTAGAGCCTGAAACCTTAAACTCTTAAGTTATGTCATACATTGACATCTTATTAAAACAGACTATACAAGTTTCCTATTCTTAATAAAATTACACTTTATATTTAGATAATTATTAAACATAATTAATTAATCCAATCTATTAGATAGCTTGCATTTCAAACTTATTCCAACACAATGTTCAACCAAATCGTATATGCGCACACACAAACTAGTTTAGAAAAATAACTAATTATATGTGGAAATCAGCACGAATACGACCAAGAGAGTAGTCAAGCAAAATGAGTTAAATGTCATCTTCGCCATCTCTTTTTTCCTTTTGCACTTTGTCTTTGCCTTCTAATGTTTATTGAGATTTCTTAGAGTTGGGTGATTTACAAATTTGTAGGTGGCCTTTAATCTAGTAGTAGGTGGTAAATTTACTAAAGACATGCGCACTTACACATTCAAGGATTAAGTCTTACTACCTACATTACGTAGAAACTTGATTAATGGGCCGACTAGTTGTAATCCAATATTACAAAAAAGTGAGTTACAAATTCGTAGCTATGCCTTTTTATTTATAGCCAAACTTCGTTGAGTTTTTTATTCTTTAGGACCATATAATGTTGTCATAAACGTGTGCTTTCTTTCTTTGTTACTTTTTTTTTTTTTTTTGTCAACGATAATATTAATATAGGCTACAAAGGTCGATCCATTAGCCAAATTCCTACATAAATTTCGTAGGCGGTGGGACTCGAACCCTAATTGTGCATATGCGTTTGCCTTTAATAAATTTACCATTAACCACTAAAACTAAATATAACATACTAACCCGAATATTTATATCATCTACTAACTGTAAATAATCTACTGAAAAATAATTCGCGGAAGTGTCGGCGTAGAAGATACAAATACAAAAGTCAATAGAAGAGATCAGAACCGTGCCTATGGTTTGTTGAAATGGGCATTCCTCCTAAACCACCATTGTTTTTTAAGGAGGGTTTATTGGAGTGTGAATTTTAATGGATTTAGAATTCCATGTAAAATCATGTCTTATTCAAGT
>OVBA01005222.1:0-20606 GCA_900406435.1 Lepidium aucheri
TCAAATTTTAAATGTTAACAAGTTAATGGGTAACTCGTTTCGACCCATCAACCCATTAGAACCCAACTCATTCCAACTCAAACCCATTTAACCCATCAACCCATTAAACCTGTTAACCCATTAGGGTCAANTCAATGGGTTGATGGGTATGAGATGGGTTGGGTTGACCCATCACTTTTTACCCATTTTGACACCCCTAGTTGTTTTTACAATGTAAGTTGTCATCAATGGGGCTCAAATGAGTTTCTTGCACCTTTCCTCTGTGTTTATTTTAGAATAATACTTTTTTTGTTGTTGTTAATATTAGTCAATTTGCTATATAGTATAAATAGTAAAATTTGATCCTTAGAAGTACAACTATTTCTCCTTTCAATAGATTTACTACATGTCATTAGATTAAATGTTACCTACATTTTAAAATAATACTATAAAATCCATAATTTCGTTATATCATTTCTCCCAAAATATTATGCCCGAACATTCATATTTCTTAAATTTTACTATAATTTAATCTTAAATTCTAACTAAAGAATTATTTTTATCGACATTTATAAAGAAATTATGTTATATAGGTTGTTAGTAGTAGTTATTATTATTATTTTTTGTTAAATTGTTAATATCATTAATGAAAATATGAGTAAATTTTCAAATGTTTCGTGTATAAATAGAGCTAGCCAAAAAAAAGACCAGCCACTACCAAAACCAAAATCTACTTAAAATTAGTATAACCAAACATTTCATAAGATTTTTTGAATTTTTGGCTATTCCACCATGCGTCAATGATGTTTCTGACGTCCTTTTCCAATGTTAAAAAGAGCATAATTAATGGCATTTGGTTGTCATTCTGGAGGAGATTATTCATTTATCATCAAAGAGAGTAGCCTGCCACATGGGAGAGTAGCTTATGAAGCTGATTTGGTAAGGAGGGGTGATGTCCTACAGATCATGCCATTAGTTCTTCCCAGTTGTGAAAAGGTATTGCCCTAGAGTGAAGCCGAGCCATTACATGTGGCCATACTTCTTGGCTATAGTCACACTAGATCACTACGTGATCCTGTTTTCATGGTGCAGATTACTGAAGCCACAGTTTGGCGAAACATTCATAACCCAAGAGCATAGTATCAACCTTGTAGGAAGCCTATTAATATGATAGACCCAAAAATTAAAAGCATATTAGTGATATGGCTGTTGTACCAGATTAGGTTGTGCCATGGCTTGGCACTCTCTTTATATCACAAATGATTCCACACACGAGTTAAGGAGAAACCATCACTGACATCTTTCTGGTAGGTCCATCTATAAGTGTCATTTATATTTGTTTGAGTGGGCAGCTGAATCACTGAGAGAGTAGTGTGGAGAGCTACAATGATGTCTGAACGAGCATTAGGAAGAGACCAGTTACCTACATCACATGAGTCTGAAACTAAGGCCAATAGCAGGATACACAACATAGATAGCCTAGATCACCAATGAAAGATTTGAGCAGACCCGAGGGACACCAGCTGTCAAACCAAAAGCTAGCAAGACCTCCATTTCCCAGAGAGCACTGCAAGAAGATAGAGGTTATTTCTCATATCTTCCAGATGGATTTCGAGTTCCAAGAGTGTGAAGCCTTAGGGATTTGGGACCAAAAATCTGTTGGACTGGAAAAATTATGGTACCAATTACATGTTATCCAAAGGAAACCATGGTTGGAGAAGAGGAGCCAAATCAGTTTGAGGTTTACCGCAAGGTTCCAAGTTTCAAAGCTTCTCAAGCCAAGGCCATCCTCAGTGTGAGATAGACATACTTTGTGTCATGTTACTTTGGCGTACCTTCTCTTATTAGGGTCCCGTGACCATAAAAATCTCAAACATATGGTTTTGATTTCTCTTATACAACTTTTCGGTAATCTCAAAGTGCTAATCCAGAACGCACCATGCCCACAATAAACAAAGATAGAATCTAGACACGTCCAGTTAACGATAGTGCTTTTTTGACCCATGAATTCAGTCTCGACTTAACATTTACTATCAGAGGTTCATAGTCTAACCTTGTTACCTTCTTATACATAAGAGGTAGTCCTAAGTCTAATGGGGAGAGTGCCTCTCGGGAAGCCATAGGCATCCAGTGATAATGACTCTGCGTATGATATAACTGCTGTGAACAGCTCAGATTTTTATACATTGATTCGTAATCTAGACCAAGATGCGAAGTCATCAAAAGTCTCAACTATCCCATGAAGAGAAGATATAGTACCATCGAAAAAGATCATGATATTATCCAAAAAAATTAAGTGTGAGATAGACAAACCTAATATTTTTGGATGATATCCGATAATGCCAGAGTCAAATCTGAACTTGAGCAGTTTGGAGAATATTTCCATGGGCGATGACAAAAAGATATGGGGACATCGGATTTCTCTGACAAACCCCTCAATAATTAAAAATAACCACCGATGAAGCCACTAAGACTGATAGAGAAAGACGGTATGGAGATGCATTCAAGTACCCATTTTGTAAATCTAGCTGAAAGGTGAAGAGCTTCTAGAGATGCTGCAATAAACTTCCAATTAACTGAATTGAATACCTTTCTGAGATTCACTTTTAGCATAGCTCTTGGGTTACATTTTTCCTGTTATAACTTTGAATGATTATTGTGGCAAGAATGATGTTTTCTGTGAGAAGACGACCCGAGATGAAGGTTGATTGTTTGCCAGAGATGACTTCAGGTAAAAGCATCTTAAGGTGAATTGCTAATAGACAAGAAATGATTTGTTCACAATGTTGAGGCAAATGATTTGAACTCAGAGGGGTGGGAATCATTACTCAATTTTGGTATAAGTACCAACACCATCGCATTCCAAGATCTTAATAGACTGTCTGATTAAAATAACTCCAAGATTGTTGTTGTGACTTCAAGGCCAATAAGAGACCAGTATGCTAGGAAAAATTCAAGGGAGTAGCCGTCCGGACCACATGCTCTATTCTTTGGTAGCAATGATAAAACTTGAGCCACATCTGATGAGGAAGACAACTTGATAAGGTCGTCACTCTGAGATAAAGAGCATGAAAACTTCATTAGAAGAGTTATGTCATCTTGCAGAAACTGTTGGGTTCAGGAGTGAAGGAAAAGGAGTTTTGTGAAGTAATCCACGCAGATGGCAGTAATGCGGCATCATCTTATACCAATTGAACACTCTTATCCCTCCTAAACTTTATTTGATTATTCCCTTTCTTGTGGCTATTACTTTGTGAAAGGATCAAGCATTTGCATCACCCTCTTTGATCCAAGTAATTCTTGATTTCTGTATAAGGAAGTTGTCTTCTGCTTGAGATAATATTTTCTATTTCCTGCAAGCTTCTAATTCATTCTGTGCAGCTGCAACAAACAGAGCATAGTGCATTATGGCATGACAGCTAATAACATGAGCATGATTGCTAAAGCTGCGGATTTGCCTTTTTAAAGCCCTAAGCTTTTGAGTAACTCGGTACATGTGAAAGCATATGATGTTAACTGAGAACCAAGTTGAAATAACAAGATCACGGAACTCTTCATTGGCGAGCAAGTAGTTAAACAGTTTGAAAGGCCGAGGCTAAGGTGTAAGAGATTTAGAAAAACAAATGGGTCCTCTTGCGAGGTCTAAAAAACATAGCTCAAAATAAGCAAAAGAGTGCGGATATAGGGAGAGCCATTCACCATTAATTAAAATTTTGTCAATATTTTCTACTATAAGTCTTAACTCTCTCTTATTCCACCAAGTGAAAGAGCAGCCTTTAAAAACCAGATCTTGCAAGTCTAACTTTGAAACACAATCCTGGAACCACGGTTGGACCATCAAGAGAGAAAATTGTGGGGTTTGAATGGTCATGATTAAAGAGAGTTTAGTTGAAATCCCCCATGAGAATACCCAAGGTTTACCCTGCATGAAAGCCTAAGATGCTAATTTTTTTAATTCAACCCATAGAATAAGCCGCTCTAGCGGGTCACTTGAAGCGTAAATGATAGAGAAAATCACTGGCCGAGATTGATCAGGGAGGAGTGCTTCACAACTAATCAACTGCTTTGATTTAGAGACAACACAAACTAAGACTGACAGATGCCATAATACCCAAATTTTGCCATTCTCTGAAAAATCATAGTTCTCTTCATAAGACCATTCTCGACATATGTTAAAGATAAATTTAGTACATTTAACTTTTAGTACATGAGTCTCAAGAAGACTCCCAAAAAGAGGTTTAGACTTGGTTAACCATTCTCTAAACCCGCACTGGTGAGAGTATTTGTTGAAACCCTGGACATTAAACAAAAATTTTCTCTAACAAAGAGAGATTAGGTGGAGCGCTTCCTCTAAGCCCTTTTGTGTTGCCGCTCGGATAGTACTTTCATGAATTTATCTTCACTGCCTGTTTTGTCACCTACTGAGATACTTTAGGGGAACTCGGGGGTATGTCCAAGGATTCATGCTCCACTGGATTGTCAGAGCTAGCAGAGGCAATAGAGGGGGCCTTGCATTAGGTTTGGATAACATCTTGGCTGGGTGATAGCACTGAATTTTTCCCTTTGTCCTAAACTGGAGCGACATAAGCACTAGAGACCAATTGAACTGAGGGAAAATACACCTGCGTATCAGAGGGAGACACCATGGGAATGGTTACTGCATCTGAAACCTTAACCATCTCTGAAGGGACTACGACTAGAGGCTTGTCCTCCTCAAGCATTGGATGGGAATTTGGAGAAGGTGGAGAAACTGATCACTTTATAGCTTCGGGGCAGTTTGCTTAAACATGCTTTTTAGATTTATAGCCAGAGTAGGTAGGAGCTACTTGACAACGACGAAAAAAATGACCAATACCTTTGCAACCAGTGCAGATCGGAGGCATCTATGGGCTCGATACACTGACTCGTTTGATCACACCATAATCATATTGCACACTTACTAATTATGGGAGGGGCTTACACGGATCGATTACGGTGAAGACTTTAATCACATCTAAATTTGATCTGCTTAAGGTGCACGGTGAAGGTGTTGGTGTGAGCCAACTAAACCTGCAATTTTGCACAATCCATCTTTGTTGAATAACTGGAAAGTCACATTACACAACTCTAACCAATTTGGAACAGCGGTGAGCTTAGGTTTCTCTGGTGAGACATGAGATTCTCAGCAGTCATCAAATATTTTTTGACCCTCAGTAGTCCAAAGCCTCTGGGATACAACTTTGTAACGAATTCAAACATTCAGGATTTTGAAAAGAAATGCAAAACCTTCCATTTTTAAGATAGTTATGTCTCAATGTTATTTGCTCCAAATGCCATTTACAATCGAATGGAGAGTCCCTTGAAAAGGTGGGTCTGAGTAGAATTGACCCAAAACAAAGGCATCCCAAGATTTACAAAGTTTATCAATGAGTGAGTTATAAATCTTTACGCAGGCTTCCATAATTGGGAGAATAAAAGTTTATCCTTCTATAGAAAGAGGTTTGGAGCTGGGTTTGAACAAGTTAGCCCAAATTGGTTTGGAAGTGGCTTTACCGGAGGAGGTAAAAAGCACATTAAAAGTCTTAACAGATTTGGGGTCCGAAGAAGTGGTGGAATGAGCTACGATAGGCGAAGATCAAGTTGTAGGAGGTTCAATTACTGCCAGAGGTCCCTCAGGGTTTGAAAGGGCAAGGTTTTCAGAAACCTTAGGAATCAGCTCGGATGATGTCGAAGGGGGCTCAACCATAGCTGGGATCACTACGGTGGGAGTGGAGGTAGCCGGTCCGACCCCTGGTAAAGTGGACGAGGTACCATCAGCGGACAGAGAAGAGAGTGAGGCCACGGGCTCATGAGATCTTTTTATTGAGGTTTCACATTTTGTGACCAGGAATGAGAACAACTGGAATCCTTTTTTTAGCAAAAATTCTGCCCCATAAGGAAAGGCGGGTCTACGAATTTTGTTAAGAGAGTCCAACGTCGGGATTGGAGGCAGATAAGAGAAAAGAAAGCCAACAACTTTTCGCCTAACGGGGAGAGAAAATGTCAATTATCCTCTGACACATTATTAATTATTTGATAATTAATAGCTACAACTATTATTTTATTTCATTTACTGGGTTTTATATCGATGTTAAATCATAGACTGATTCCTAGTTATTTTATTTGGACGTTAGAGTCAAATTCATTTATTTTGTAACTTTGTAAAATATACATAGAAAAGGAAGTGTATGTAGCCTTTAGTCTAGTGGGACATGATAAGTTTACTAAAAGCAGACACACTTACATATCCAAAGATTGAGTTTTACTGCCTAAATTATATAGGAACTTGGCTAATGAATTGACCAATTGTCGACCAATATTCACACACACAAAAAATATTAAAATTTTCCTCATACTTAATAATAAGACAACAAATGTAAGCCTACAAAAGTAACTATAGTATAATATGAGTTGTCAAATTTATGTATATAGTATATATATATATATATTTGATAAAGATAAATGTAGTATATTACTAACATATATTAAATTTATGTGGAATTTATAATCAAATTCATTTATTTTATAAACCTTTTTGGTATATATTTAAAAGAAAATTGCTGATTTTCATTTATACATATTAATAAGAAAATAAATCTAAACCTACAATTGAGTATGAGTTGTCATATTATGTAAAGCGCATTATTCTTAAAGAAAAACAAAACATATAGTCATCCTCAATCATCTTCTTAATAAAGTAACCACCAACACAATTATTTTTGGACGCCTCAAATCCAGACTTATTTCAATAATTGTAAGAAAAATGCAATCAATATTAATAAAGCTATGTATAGTGGTAGGTGGTTCGAACCACTAACAAATTTATGATAATAACAGCAAAAAAAAAAAACATAAAGTTAATTTTATAAATTTTGGGAGCATAAAAAGTATTTATTGTGGCTGACAGAGAGAGAGTTATTAAATGGAAAACACAGAAAATACATCTGGCAAGAGGCTGACTCATTGTATCTTATCTTTCTCATTTGCTTCTCTTCTCACCTTTTTTTCCGACGTGTTCCCATCAAACTCTCATCCTCATCCACTAATTATCTGCCACGTGGCATTTCTCTCTTCAAACAAACTTTCTCTCTCTTTCACTTTGGTCTTTTTAAGGATTGCTTAAGCCTTTGCATCCAACTCTCTCCTTCTTTCTCTCTTTTCTTTCTCTCTTCCAAAACTCTACTCTTCTTTTTGTTTTCTCTCATAACAAAAACACAAACAAACCGTAATTAGTAGCGATAATGGAGGTTCCTGTGATTAATAGAATAAGGGATTTCGAAGTTGGTATAAACTCAATAAACGACCCTTCTTTTATTACTCGAGCTCTTACTGTTTCCAGAATCGGAAAGCTACACCAAGCTTACGGTTTCTGGAAATGGGGAGCTTTAATTATCGCATTTTTAGCTTATTTCACAAACTTTGTTAGTAAAATCAAGAGTTTAGTTGTTAGATTAAGAACGATAGATGTCTCTGTTTCTTCCCCAACTCTTTTTGATGATTACGATAGCGATTCCGATGTGTCTTGTTCGTCGTCAATCACCTCAGACGACGAAGAAGAAGAGGACGAAGATGAAGACGATGAAGATGATGTTGACTCGGTCTTTAGTGGAGTCAACGGATATTTCCGCGTTAAAGGATCCGACTATTACGATGATAATGATGATGATGAGGGGCAAAATGATAATTTCTCATGGATGCAGAATCGTTATTGCCGTGGAAGCTTCGGAGATTTGTTCTCGTGGCCAGATCTTGGTGGGATTGGCTCAAGTGGAGTTGTGAAGCTTTGGGATCATTTGGATTTCGATTTTGTCGGTGATGAACTCGAAAATGTCGTGGCTTCTTCGTCTTCACCTGTATTTTTGGCGGCGGAGAAGAAAGGTATTGACGGCGTTAAAGTGAAGGCGTGTGATTCACGCATCGGTTTTAAGATGCCGGCATTACTGGCGGAGTGGAAGCAGCCGGGAAAGTTATTTGGGAATATAATCGGCGTAGACACCGGAGGCGTAGAGAAAGTGTATGTCAGGGATGATGTCAGCGGAGGAATCGCCGTCGGAGATTTTAGAAAGTTTAACGGAGTGTTGACGGACTTAACGGAATCTGAAGCTGAGATTTGGTGGGACGCTGACGTCGTTATCTCGGGGTGACGATTTCCGTTGTCTGTTAAAATAATTGGTGGGACGGTTTCGTCTTAAAGTTAAATGACGGAAAACAAAAATATGTGAAAGGAGAAGGACCAAGACATTTTTGTATATAATTTGTCTCTTTCTTGCTTCTCTTTCGATTTATAATTTAAAATTTAATTTCGGTTAAATAAAAAATCAGCCTCAGATTGTTAAAGTGCTCGTGTGATATAAAGTGTTTGGTCGGTTATTAATTCACTTGTTCTCTGGCTCTATGTGAAGCCAAAATGTGGCCGGTTATTAGTTTTGTGTCAGATTTTCATATAAATAAATAGTTAGATGAATTTATTATAAAATGAAGAGAATAAAGCTTACACGAGTTAGTGGATGAAGAAGGATAATAATAACGTAACTAGAGCAGTTCACTAGAGAGACGTCAACTATTAAATTTGCAGAATCTTTAACAAATAAAGAAGACATAGTATTAACTATTACTGTTATTGTATAAATTCTATAATATGATCAGATTCGTTTCGTTACAATTATCGAAATATACGAGAATTGTTAGTTTATTAGTAGAAGACCAACGTGTTGATGTATTAGGCGAGTGAAAAAAGTTAATGTGTGAGACTTTGACTGCATTGATTTGAACAGTTCTTCTTTTAGTTTGGATGTCACGTTTCTTTCTTTATGAGGTTCACATTTTTTTACGCAAGTAACTTTCTTCAAGCATTTAACAAATATAAGTTTTTGTTTTACATATTAGTTATACCCGATTGCCTTTTAAGTCACTAGAGAAAATAACAAAATATTCTATCGTAAGAAATGATTTACATAATCTCATAATACTAGATGATGTCCTCTGCGATTGCACGTGACTATATTTTCGTAAATTTTTTGTTGTATATAGTTATTTGAATTTACTTGTAATTTGTATTTTTTTGAAAAATAATATATGAATTGGTTTTGAATTAATGGATAGATTCATTTAATGTATATTTCTCTTATAATTTTTAAGTGTTGTGATGTATATTTAGCATGTTATACTAATCTATATGTAGTATTATTATACATAATTATTACTTGGGTACTATTTTTTATTTTTAATATATATTAATGTTAATAAATAATCGTCGTTAGTTTTAGATATGCGATTTTTTACACATTAATATATAGTTTGCATAGCTAACAGTTCTTAGATTATTTATAACATATTTTTGCTCTATGGTTAATTATATATACACTTATAATTAATATTTGTTATGAACTTCAAATATAGATTTTATATATGTTTCAATTAAGTGTTGTATATTTTATATAATATATGGTTTATATATATTATACAAATGATAACAAAATTTAATAAATCAGAAACATAAAACTCATTAAGTTAATATATATATATATAATATCTGAATAACAAAAAAATAAAATGTAAAGAATAAAAATATATAAGCACCAAATATAATGTCTATAATAAATATTCTTTTATTATAATAGATAGGATGATAACAAATAGTTGAGAATAAAAAGAAATAAAAATACATATTTACCAAAAGTTCTCTTCGAAATAAGTAGCTCCTATCTAGTGTGGAACAGATTTCAAAATCAAATATACAAATCTTGCATGCCTTGGATATTTCAATGTCACCATATGTTGGTTGGTAAATTGAAGGACAAATGTCTATAACATATGAATCCATTAAATCTTTGAAAACCAATAGATTGGTGGGATTGAGATAGCATTTCACACGACGATGAAGTTTTAAAAGGTTATCGTATGTTTGCAACACTATAGTTTTGAAAAACAAAGACAAAAGTTGATAACCTTTTTTTTGATGATCCTCCGAGACATACAAGAATAACACCATAAAGATATATTGCATCAATATTGTCTTTTTCTGAAGCGTTTTTCAATAATTTTCGTCCTTCATCTCTGTCGTTATCATGGAAATAGCGTACTATACCCAACCTATATAGTGCTTCAGGATTCCCATGATTCTGTAATTTCCGGTATGTTTGGTAGAGCTGAAAAAGGGTATATCTCTTGGATGAAATTCCAATTCTTCTAAAGAAAATCTAAAAAGAAAAGGACTTTCATTACATAAAATATGGAATTTTCTGCAAACGTATCTAAGATTACAAATATCTTTTAGAGAAATTACAACACAATATGATGCAATTTTGATTAAGAGATTATCAGATAAAGACATTAAAAAAGAAACCATTGGAACTTAGTAACTATTGAAAATAACTTACAAAAAGAGGTATACATGTAAAATGAAGAAAACAAACATATTTATAATCATGGGATGTGTATTTATCGTCTTCAAACTATATATATTTAATAGAATGATAATACTAGAGGAATATAAAAAGAATATTCTAAATATTGTGTATATTCTTATTTATATTCGTATATATAATTTCTTAAATACCGTGTATTATTCAAATCATTTTAGGTATATTATAAATAATAATAATGTATAGAAAATATATTAGAGAACTTAATAACGAAAAATTAGGAGTTGATATTAAATTAATTATTTACCATATATTTTGCAAAAAAATATATTTCAAATAAGTATACTATCCTTTTATAAACGAAAAGTAGATGATAACCAATACAAAATATTCGAATGATATAAAGAAAAGTTCCGGTTATTTCTACCATATATTTTTTTGATTTGTAATATAAATATTAAATTGTAATTTAACATGTAATCATATTTAAAATATAATTGGACATGCAAATTATCATTTACAACCTATTATTACTTTATTTTATTATAATTATAAGAAGATAAATAAAAAATTAAATAAATAAAATTTATATAGAAACTGATAATAATCGATATAAATAATAGTTATAAATTTATATAACCAAAATAATAAAACCAATAAAATGATATGATTCATTAAATATTCTTTTACTAAAATCCAAGAATATACGGTAGAAAAATATTAACTTAATGATCCCATATACAGATGCTACATGATGACTTAGTATTCATGTCTGCATTAGTATCATACATATGCCATATATTATTGTTATTCAAGAAATTAGAAGTTTCACCATCGCAAAAGCATTTCTCTTTGGAGTATTTAGCTTTAAGTTGTAGCAAGACCGTTTGTGCACACCACATAACATATTTTTCTATCCTTGCGCGTAATACCTCAAGTTGTTATAAAGTTTCGGACACTAGAGGCTTGATCAAAACAGAAAGGATTTTAAAACCTTCTTGTTTTGCTCTACCACCAAGACATATGAGAATGATTCCGTATAGATAGATAGCCTCAGGAAGAAATCTTCAAGCAGCTTCATGTAGCAATTTAAATACTTCAGCTTTACGGTTTTCAAAGAAATAGCATACTATCCCCAAACGATACAACACTTCAGGGTTTCCACTATTCCGTAGTTTTTGGTACCTTCTATAGTAGATTTGAGGTGAATCAAAAGCAGGTTGGAAGATATCATCTATTAGAAAAACTTGATACTACACTTGAGGTTTATCACATATTCTATAAAATTTAATGCATATTAACCGTAGGTTTAGGAAACACGACTTAGATGAACTGAGACAATGAGAGAAAACTGAAATAAGGATACTATCGTGCAAAGAAATCCAATCCATTTTGTGTTCTTAGAAATTTATTTTCTTATAAGTAGTTGAATGACAAAGAAACATATAAATAATGAATAATATATAGATTGAATCTAACTATTATGAGTATATATGGGAAAAAAAATATTGTTTTCTCTTACCTATTCCCTGAATTTAGTAATATAATAAACAAATAAAAAATATCTATTTAAGTAGAGAATATATGATTCTATTCTATATTGGTTTAACTATTTTTTTGAACTAGATATATTGTATTTTCCAAATATATCCTATTAAAATTTATAAGAATACATTTGAATTCAAAAACAAAAAAGATAGCATTTGAATTCATTATAGCAATTTTTTTATATAACAATATTGTAGAACGAAGTAGGCTCATTATAGCATTGAAATGTCCATAAATTATGGGTTTTTAATTAATCCATTTGTTAAATTTATTTTGAATATTGTATTATAGAATCCATTTGGATACAAAATATTATATCTAATAAGTGGAAAAATGAATTATTTTTATTGGATCAGAATTAAATGAGACCAAAAATAACTTACACAAATAAATAAAACCCCAATTAACTATAAATTAATTTAATTAAATTTTGAGATAAACAATAGTATAAATATATAATTATAATTAGGATGTAGAGTATGTTCTATTAGATAAATTAATTATTTTGTAAATAACTAGATATTTCCAAGTATATTATAATTATAATGGTATAAATATGTAGTTATTTATTTTGTTATATGAGAAACGAATTATTAAACAAAATATATTAATTAAAATATAATACTTACCTTTATTGGCAATTGGAGAAATGATTGTAAGTAAGAAAATCTTCCAAATTAGCCAAAAAGATATCAAAAAGATCTTATTCTTTTCGTCTTGATTCAATCACGGTTCATATCTTAAAATATTTCAGATAACACCATTTAAACTTTTTTTAAAGAGAACTATCATAGAGAAAAAGGAAAGGATGCGTTGAGTAATCGATCAAAAACAAAGGTACTTATCAATTTTTCAGATTTCGACTTGCTATGCAGTTTATTTACATGTATATATAGAGCGAAAATCAGGTAACTTTATCTATTATTTTTTAAAATAAGAAATAAGTATATAGAGGACTGATTGTCGCAAAATTAAAAAAAAAATTGTAAGACAATTATTTAGAATATGAAAATAATTTTTAATTTAGGGTTTAGAAGCTAAAAACCAAGGCAAATATCGTTAAATTTGTTCTTTACAAACCAACATAGATTTATATAAAACAGAAACTGATTATGTAATTTTGGATTTTGATAGATTTTTAATAGATTTTTAAAGATAGTATATAGAATAGATATTCTTATACTATTCCTTGATATTAAATTTAATGGAAAGAGTTTTAAATAAGAAAAATAGATATTATTGATCAATGTATATCGGTCTAAACTGTTAGAAGCATTCTAGTAATGTATATTAAATTTTATTTTAATGTTTGCAGAGAAAACCAGATTCAAACATGAATATACTATTTTTGCCAGATGAGATCTTAATGGACATATGTAGTAAATGTGCACCAGAGGGATTAGAGACAATTAGAAATATTAAGCTTGTTGCAAAAAAATTCCGTGAGATGTGTAACAAAGACTACGTTCTGAGGAAGCTCTCTTTAGGTAATGTACCTTTCTATCCAATGGGAATTAACGAAAATATTTTCAATAGCTTCTATGAAAGGTTTTGCGTGGTAAAAAACATTGAAACTATATAAAGAACAGGTGTTGGGAATTATTTTGTTAATAGTCTTCATGAAGATGGTTTAGATAAATTACTCAAAGCAAGTGACTTTGGAATTCCCGAAGCACAACTTGTATATGGAGTAATTATGGTATGTTTGGGAGAACAAACTAAAGTGGAAGGGTACAATGTCTTAAGGAATCTATTAAGGCCAACTGTGAGAACAACATTGGACTACTTAGCTCAACTTTGAGATCGTGTATGCTTTGGACCAGCAGAACTTCGAATTCAACGAGACCTTGAAATGAGAATTCTGAGTATGTCTTATGATAGAGGTCAATGCAAATGCAATGGTGAATTTGCAATAGTTCTTCCCTTTTTTGAAGGTTCGGATGGTGTTGATCATGGAATTGATGAACTTATTTCAGAAACATTTAAAATTTGCTTGTGGGATTATCAAATTAGATTTATATTACCTTAGGCTTTATGTTTGTTATGTTGCTATGTAATTTCTGATTTTGAATTCCGTTATTAAGCATTATGAACATTTTATCTTTTAAGTTATCTAATTTAGAAATATGAAAAGACTTTTATGTTCATTGATGTGATGATATGTGTTTGCTAATTGTTTAAATTAGTTATCTAGATTTTATATTACGAATCTAGATTAGAATGATTCGAGTTACTATCTTTAACATTTATAAGGAGGAGTTTTTGTTGATAATTATCAATAGCCCTGAGAATAAAACCCGACCTAAATATTCCGATCCGACCTGAACCGCATTTCGGGTAATTCAGATCGGGTAGTTTGGGTATCAGGTAGTGTTTTATTTTACAATTCGGGTAGTGGTTTGGGTCGGGTAGTTTGGGTATCGGGTCATCCAAAATTTTTAGTTTTTTTCTAAGTTTTTTTGGATTTTTAGAAAAAAATTCAGATTTTTAAGTTATTCGAGTCAGTTCGGGTTGATTCGGGTCGGTTCGAGTCGGATTTTTTTGGATTTTTGGATTTTTTTTCTTTTTTTGGATTTTTCAGGTTAATTCAGAACCATTAAAAACTATTCGAGTTACCCGATTCCGACCTGACCTGACCCGAATTACCCTTTTGGTTAATTCGGAACAAAATGAAAATTTGATAAATACCTGAATTCCAAAATACCCGACCCGATCTGACCCGAACTATCCGAATTTGCAGGCCTAATTATCAATATGATTTAATCTTTTGAATATGTTATTGCAATTATACTAAATTCATAACTAGACCTAGTCAAGTTATGGATCCATTAATGTTTTGTCTTGTATATACATTTTGGTTTGTTAAACTACTTAGTTGATGATGATTAATGTAATAGGAATATTGATAACAAACAATGTAAAATTTCAATTATTGGCTCTATTGACATGATTACAATTAATTTGCTATAAAATTAAACACTAACATTAAATTTATATTATTTAAATCAATTAGCGATCATATAGATCAAATTAATATAATTTAGAATTCAAAATACTATTATTAGGATACTCATTAACAAAACAATTATATTTTAATAAATAGAAAAGCCGATTGATCAATTTCTGTTTATAAGTTTGATAAACATAGAGAAATTTAAAACACAACAACAAATATATTATGATTACAAACTTATTGTGCAACAATCAAAATTTTATTATTTCTCGAAAATTTCACCCACTTAATGAATGTCTGGCTACACAATTCCAGAAACAACCATAACACATTTCTGCAATTAAAATATCATTCTTCACTCCAAATTCATGCCACAGATTTTCAACTTCAAAAAAAAATTTCGTCTTCCCATCACATCTGCACTTCTCTGGAACAAAATTTGTCTTCAATGATATTATTGTTTCATGACATAGCACCCAGAGATTTGCGTCAATATGATGATCAAACTCGAAGAAGACTTGAACCATTTTAGAGAGTAACAGTTCAATATATTGTGAAAGGATTTGAATCCCTTCAATTTTTTTCTTTTCCACTAATATGTAATAGCAGGATCCCGTATAGATACTTCCCATAATAGTGGTTAAACACATAAGCCATTCGGAGTAACTCGAGACCAAAAACTCATTTGTTATCATAAAAAAAGAAAGAAATATTAGAACGATACAAAGCTTCAGGATTGTCATTGTCGCAGAGTTTGGAATACCTTTGACTCGCTTGCTCCATAGCAGGCCAATATGGAACAAACCTAACTTCATCAAGTGATAACGTAGAGAGAATATGATAATCATCACATTTTGTCCTCATCTTGCAAGTAGATCTAAGGTTTAGAAATGAAGATAAGGAAGATTTTGCAGTATGTTTAGCGATGGTTATCAAATGATCATCATGTAAAATAAAAAGAATAGACTCGTCGATCATTAATCTTTGTCTCTTTGGCTGCATGGTTTTTTGACTTGAAGTTCTGTAAACAGGAAAAATGATGATATGAGAAATAGGACTGATGTAAATGTAGAATAATGAATAGATTGCTTTAAAAAGGAGATGAACAAAGTTGAGTTAACGAAAAGATCTTATGAAACATCGTGACTGTAGAAAACATAATGATTATGAACTATTAATAAATTCTAACAACACATTTCATTAATGGTCATGTTTTTTAATTAAACAAAACAACATAAAAAACCTAAAGGTTTTTAAAAAAAATTATGCAAATGAAAACAACTTTTAACATATATAAAATTTTCGGCTAATTAATAGTTTATGTAAGTATTAAAATTGATTAAACTAATTCTTTCAAAGATGGAGAAAAAAATAAGGATTGAAAGTTGTTTGACTTCATGGTGATAACCTATAAGAAAACAATATATGTGAAAAAGGAATTGTAGTTACAATTAGGTTAATGTTTGGTGTATAGAGGTTTTAGTATTTATATTGGTAACAAAAATTAGTTTTGTAAAACAAAAAAATAGAAATATTGAGAATCTTAATTTTCTTATAATAGTCCCAAAAGACAATATAACATTATAACCAAATTTGTGTAAACTTATTTAATATATATCTATATATATTGATATGCTTTCAATTGATTAACTCTAAACTTAAACACTAACCTTAAATTTAGATTATTCGAATCAATTAGCGATTATATAGATCAATGTAACATAATTTAAAATTCAAAATACTCTTATTAGGATATTTTGAGGTAGTTGACGGAATAAATATAATAATTGGTCATTATTTAATAAAACATATAATGATATTCATTAACAAAACAGTTATATATAATTTGGTTTTGTTTTTAAATAAGTTTCATAGGTAAAATTTCAGATGTTAAAAATATTTATTTTATTTTATTTTAATTGTTTGGTTCACTATTTAACCTAATTAGTTTTTGTTGATCAATTTAATATAAATGCAGAGAAAAAAAATCAATGTATACATTCGTTCTTATGATTATAATGTCAATATATAATTTTAAGAATATAAATTTATAAAACATAATTGATATTATAACCACACAAATTAAACTATCAAAATGAATATAATAAAAAAATAGTGTTGTAATGAATTCATATTATATAAACAATTATCATATATAGTTTTATATGCATTATGTAGGATAAAATAATTTAATATTCAATGTACATACCTTAATAATAAATTGAAAATAATAGAAACCAATAATAAAACTTAACTAAAGTAATAAATCATGTAAAAATTAATAAAATAAATTTAAATCAGACTAAATAATTAAATATAGTTAGTGATGACATGAATATTTATGTCTCTCTCGAAATAGATATTCTGATCTTGATTGTATTCAATTATTCATTATATATTTAAGTTATTATTTAAGGAAAGAATAATATTATACATGTACAAATCAGAAAGGTATACATGTTAATTTCCAAAAAAGTATTTGTACATATATTTAAAGCATTTCAATATTTATTAATATTATTTTGCAAACAAACTAATTTTGGATTTTCATATTTATAAATATAATAAATATCTAGGAAATATAAAATAACAAATAATATGTGTCATTTGTATATAATTGTAAAGATGAACTACTTATCATAAATAAGATTATTTACATGATGTTTAAAAAATATAAATAAAGATGATTTACCTTTTGTAATTTTATTTTTCTATATTACATTTGGTAGATTAAGGAAAAATAAGTTATAAAAATATAATTAATTTAAACATAATTACCAAATAATTAACAATATAATGTACCTATCACGCTATCATTTTAATAGGTTTTCTTATAAAAAATCATTTTTATATACTGTAAAAATATAAAAAATTAAGGAAATGAACTAATACTTTATTGGTAACCGTTGTAATCATTACATGTAAGAAAATCTTATGCCTAGAGAAAACAAACCTTCAAAAGATTTTTATAACTTCTTCTTCCTTAATCGACAATCTCTAATTAAGAAACAACACAACACAAAACAAACTCCTTCTCTCGTATTCCCTTATACAAATCCCAGTTATTATTTAGAAATCATCATTTCGAATCAAGTAATAATGAAGGTATCACTTTAATTTATATATGTAGAATGCATATTTATTGATAAACGTATAGATTTTTTGTCATACTTTATTATTGAGACTATATTAATTTGATAGATGAAAAGATATCGGAATTCAAATCCGAAGGAAAATCAGGTAAGTTTTGCTACACTGACTTCTCTTAAGATAAATAAGTTATCAACTTAATATTAAGAACTTGAGACAAAGAAATTTGCTAAAACTTGATACAAAGTTTACTCTTTTTATACATAGTTGTTAGCGGAAAAGTAATATAGTTTTCTCTTAATTATCTGTGGATATGTTTTTATTTAAACCGAAATAATTTATCATTATGTACTTAAATAAGTCTAATTCTGTTTTTTTTTTGCAGAAAAGATGTCCAAGTTACAAATCTCATGGATATGCCTGTTGAAATTTTGATGAAAATCATTTCTAAATGTGGACTTAACGGGATTCAAGAGATTCAAAATGTGCGAGTTGCTTGTCTAGAATTTAGGGACATATGTAACAAAGATGAAGTTCTCCGCAACATCTCTAACGGTAATGTTTCTTTTTTTTCGTTCCCAAATAGAAGAAATATATTCAATAACTTTCATAGGAAGGTTATGTGATTTCGGTAATATTGAAGCGATTTATCAATATGGTATAAGAGACTATTTTGTGGATGGTAACCAAGAAGATGGTTTAGATAGGTTAATGAAAGCTAGTGATGCTGGAATTTAGGAGGCCAAACGGTTTTATGGATTCATTTTGATATGTATTGGTGGGGATAGAAAAAATGAAGGTTACACGGTATGAGGTCAATGGTACTTGGAACATTAGACTATATAGGAGAACTTTGAGGAAATGTCTTCCAAGGACCACCTGCACTTCGTTGGAGAGAAGAAAATTAGTTGAATGTTCTTCAACATTGATACGTTAGAGGAGAATGTGAATGCGATGGAGATTTTATAGAGGTTATCCCTTACATTGATGGTTTTGGTGAGGAACACGGAATCGATCAAGAAATTTCATGTGAAGTATGCATTTGGGAATATGGGCCTAGGTTTATATTTTCAAACAATTAGAAGGTGTTTATGTGGCTATTCAAGTTTAGACTTATTAAGAATTATTATAAGACTTTTTCTTTTTTATGTATTTGGTGGTGAAGAAGTATGATACTTATTTATGTAGATGTTTTTTTAGACAATCATTATTTACTTTGTTAGTAAATCAAGTATTATTATAATTATTTATATGTTTATAAATATGGTAATAATATATATAAATGATTATATCTATTTAGACGGACTTTTTTGTTATTATTTCACAAAAAAACTTGTGTCGCTATGGAGTATAACATTATTACCAAAATATATTTGTTATGAATGAAATATTCTAGTGGTCTCAAATTGAGATTAAATTATTCAGTCTATATAATAAAAAGACTTAAAAAACAATCAATAACATATAGCAATAGAATTGTTTACTTTTATAAATTATGAAAAGTTTATTTGTAAACAATATTCATTGTCATGCTTTGGGCGTTTCCATCCTTATCAAGTATTGAAACCTTATCTATTTTTAGCTTTCACTCTAAAAACAGTTACATATAGTTGACCATGAGAGAAAACAGTCTTGGTAGGAGTAAACCAACCTTGTTAAGTGTCTGACCTTGACTTTTGTTGATTATCATAGCAAAGGTAACAGATATAGGAAATTGTCTGCGTCACATTTTGAATGGCAACTTTGTATCTGAAAGACAGATGACCATTCTAGTTATTAGTACCTTATCACTAACTTTGTCTCAAGTAATTATACGGGCTTCAATGACTTGTTTAGCCATTTGAGTAACATGCAGCCTTGTACCATTACATAGTCCAGCTTTTGCATCGATATTCCTCCTTAGCATAATAGGAGCTCCTACTTTCAATTTGATAGAATAATTAGGTAAACTAGAAATCTTAATATTATTAAGAAAATCTGGTGTAAAGATCATTGTATCAATAGAATAAGAATCAGTTGAACATAGGCTATCTGCACTCAGATAAGTCATCGCATCGCCCGCAAGAAAAAAATTTAATTGTATAAATATTGGTTTGTGATAGTTAAATTATTATCATTATATATGTTATAAAATTATAACAATGTTTAAATAACAAAAATGAATAATAAAATATCAAAGTTCATTGTTAAAAATTAATGATAGAAGTGAAAGCATATGATCATTAATTAGATCAACATCTATGTTCGTGAGACATAATATAGCCCTATCTTGGAAGAATATTGGGTTATAGAGATGATCCAAAAAATTACCATATACTTCCGAACAAATAGAGATGACAGGATCAAATGTTCCTGTAATAAGTAATTCTTCGGAAATATCAATTATAACTTCACATGAATTAGGTTCATTAATTCTGCCATCACCAATAGCAAGAATCCAATCGGAAAAACATTGAATTTCTTCTGATTCGTCAATGCTTATATCAGAAGAAGATAATAGCCTCATATTCTTTGTGAACCTGAGAACTTTACAATCATTCCAGAGATAAAATGCGTTCAATGCTGTCATTACAGTATCAGCTCTACCACCACCAATAATGACGGGTAAAACTTGTCTAAAATCACCACCAAATACAACAACTTTTCCGGCAAAT
>OVBA01005223.1:196-20605 GCA_900406435.1 Lepidium aucheri
CTTGCTGAATTAATTAAAATATTAATAAATAAAAATATATGTCAAATTCATACAATAAAATAAAAATATGCATGAATTTACAAAGGTAAATGAATGCGAGTTTAAAACTATATATATATATTATTTTATACTTGATAAATTACTTATGATATTAATAAATAAAAATATGTGTTCTATCGATAATGTATAACACAGCAAAATTAAACAGTTTTTAAAACCTAAATAAATACATGATCAAACCCTTAAATAAATGTAGGTCTAAAAATTAAGTTATAAACGAGTCTAAAACATAAATAAACATGAATCAAAACGTAAATAACACGAGTCAAAAAATTTTATATGTGAGATTATAATGCATCAAAACTTAAGTAAACAGAAATAAAAAATATATTTCGTGTACAACAGATATTGGTGATCACTATAAATTTATTTTTAATATATCAAATATATATATATATTATTAAGTAATCAATAAAGTTACACATACAAATTAAACAATAAATAAATAAATAAAACAAACAAATATTACCTAACCCGTGCATAGCACGAGACATCATCTAATAGAATATAACTGCATTGCCAAGAAGCAGGTGACCCAGTTGGCTTGCCCCTGATATAACTAGGCACTAGGTAGGGGTTCAAATCCCGTCAGCTCCAGTGGGAGCAATTTGACTATGGATTGGGTCTCTGTCGATCTCACTAGTAAAATGAATGAGTAAGGTTGACAAAAAAAATATATATAACTGCATTTATATACTGTATTCCTCATTAAAGTTCAACTCGTCACATATTCCCATATGATATTATTTAAAATTTAGAGGTGAGTTTGTAATGAATTGAACATTATCGATCTAACTAATTGACAAAAGTAAATGAATATAATTATTAACAATGAAAACTAAGAAAGTCCAAATTCCATTTGTCGTTGTAGAAAATACTATGAAATATATAAACTATAATGCAAGCAAAATTAATACAACTATTAAACTATAGAAAATGAATAAAAAATAAAAATATCCCTCCCAACTTGTATGTTACGATTAATCTATATCTCATTTATTCCTCTTGTATTTAGTATATGAGCTATTATATGTTGTTGACTTGTGAATACAGTTATTACGCACCTACATAAGTCTATTTTTCTTTTTTGTAGAAATAATTAAGTAGTACTATATGTTTGATGATTTGTTTTAATTGATTTGCTATTTTCTGAAACATAATAAATAGGTATTTATTTCTCCTAGCCAAGTTACTCGTGACGCCATAAAGCGAATGCTTCAAATGTTGCCAGAAGCTCTGATCCTTTCATTGGTACGTGAACATTGTATATACACAAAGGTTGATATGCAACACAAAACATCTTTTGTACGATGAATAATAACATGTTATTCGATGTAAAAGTTATTTTTTGTAGTAGTAGTTCATAATTAATGTTTTAATAGGATGAAAAATAACATGTTACACTTTTAATGGATGTGAATGTAATATGAAAGTTTATTCGACCAAATCCAAATTATTGACATATCACATCACATACTTCATAAGGCTCCACACATGTTCATCTAACGCTCCATACCTAACGTATCCTACGTGCATAACCATTAATTCTGAAATATGACCTTTTATAGTATAATTCCTAATAAACTTTCACTATATTGAACAACAGAAAAACGGTTTGGAATAAAAATGACGTAAACCCAACTCTTTTGAATTTGATTTCTAATAAAAACTAAATTGTTTGACTAAATATATATATATATATATATATATGAAAGTATGCCTTGGGTTTCATCTGAAAATTTGTAATTAGACTAATCGTTAATACTGTCGATTTTCTTCCGGATGTCCCAATATTAACAAAGACTATGATTTCATTAATTTTCTAAACACTATGTTTTGTTGAGCCAAAAATCACTTTATGAGCTCTTTTATGCTGGATAACTTATTAAAGTATAATTCTCCGAGTATTATACAATTCTTCTTCTTGCAAAAGGGGCTCCATGCGATAATCATTATGTCGAACCATTCTCCATTCATGCTACTGCTTCGTTGTCACGTGCTACATGACACATCACGTGACATCAATAACATAAACTATGCATCTTTCACTGTTATTTTTCAAATGGGCTATAGTAACATTTTGCTTGGTTTTTTGTTACTTTGTGTATGTTTTATTGTCAGCTTTACATATATCAGGTGTTAAATTTGGATATTCAAAAGCTGGTCCATGAACTGTTTGTGCATGTCAGGTTGTTTATTAACGGAATATTCAGATACTAATTAAGAAAATATTGTTAAATTTATAAATAAATATATATTAAAGATCCTCTTGCTTACTACAAATGGCCATATGAAAAGCCAACTTACCAAAGGCATCATGTAGCCTTTGTGTTTGTATCACACAATCTCATCTGTTCCCATATCTGATTATTTGATAAATCAATTAATCGTTTTATGACAAAATCAACACTAGATTAGGTCAATATCATTGTTGCTTTTTTAAATCTTGAACTTGGTAAATATTTTTAATGATAACATATCATCCTATGATGCACAAAATTTCAGCAACTGTGTGATCCCACTAAGATGTTTATATTTTTTTTTTCATCAGGAAATTCGGATCTACGATTCTAATCTTCTAAACTTAGGAGTAGCGAGTATATGCACTCAGCTAAACTATATGTTCAAATTCATGTGACCAAGTTAAAATGACAAATATTTCATATATGAAATAATCGATTTCTGACCTAAATCAACATGGAAACTTTCTCTTTAAGTGAACTTGGTTGCAAATCAATTTTTTTTTGTGAGCTATAATAGTTTTAAGCATTGAAGAGACTGTATAAGTAGCTATATTTTGCTAAAATCTAGATATTCTCTATTATATTCTCCATTTTTGAGTATTTTGTAGGATGTTAACACCGAATACTAATTAAAACAAACGTTTACAACAAAAGATAGAACAAACAACATTGTTTGGGTTTTCAAAATGAATTTGCGCTCTTCTTGTTTGGCTTGTATTGAGACATAATAATAATCGGACGTGACAAAGTATGAGACGACAAATGGATTGTATTGACACATTATTAATTTGTCTGCCCATTTCTCCTAACATTTAAATGCTATATTTTCTTAATGTACTTTTTTATTGTTTCATTTATATGCATTGGTTGACCTTGAGTTTTGCAGGTCTCCTCATTTTATTTCTTTAATGATAGATATGTCAACTTTTGCCAAATTGATTAATTATTGCTCTTTCCTTTCACATGAGTGTTTTGAAAGTGATGTTTCTATCTTAACCCTGCATAATTATCTTATTATATATCACTTTTAATCTTAAATTGCCAAGAAATCTAAAAGGTCAATATTGTTCTGACAGTATAAGATATGAATAATCTAACGTTGAGTTACGTATTAAAAATTGGCTCAAAAGTTATAGAGTATCTAATTTTGTTGACGTTAATCGAACCATTTATTCATTCCTAGTCATTACGTTTGGACAAAGAAACCTACATGAGAAATTGAAATATGTGGAATACTCAAACGTTGAAAAGAGAAAGAAAAAAAAACACTTTTGATATTTTAGTACAAGTAAAGCCCATTTCATATTTTGGGCTTTTAAGTGACAAAGTTGCGAAGCAATCAATCTATATATGGACTCTTGACGCATAAACTCAAACGTAAACATATATTTTTGATATATAAAACAAAACATCTTAGATTATATCAACACATTTTAGTTAAAAATAAATAATTGATGAATTTTTACGTAGTTTTGTGTTAAGAGCTTATGAAAATGGATATATACTTTAAGACGACTTTTTGGCTCGTTCTGTTGAATAATATTCGGGCTAAATTAGTGTTTTCTTTAGTTTTGTGTTTTGTTTAAGTTGGAAAATCTACATACATTCTACATAATATATTATTAGCGATCATTGTAATTGCGAATAAAAATTGAAAAGAGAATCCATTGAGTGTTATTATATCTTAAACTAAATCTTATCTGTAAAGCATAATAAATAAATACATATATAAAGATGTCAACCTTATCTCTTTCGTAAACCGACAAAAAAATAAAATAAAAATAAACAAAACACAACACAACGAACCAACGAATATTAGATGGTACCTAACCTTGTACGTATCGTACTCTTTCACTTCTTCTTTATGCCTATTTTTAAAATTATTTATTTATCTTAATATTACAAGTGTCACCTATTGTTCAATCAACGCTTTTCAGATATATGTTTTCTGGAAATTTTTAGATTTTGTTGGACTCAATGTTTTCTTTTTTGTTAATTAGATCAAACATGTTTTTGTCAATTAGATTTTGTTGGAGTATCTTGTTTCTTGAAACTATTAGTTGGATATTTTTTGGGTGGAAAACAACATAGACTATGTCTATGTAGGAGAAAAACTTCAACAACTTTATATGTATACTGAATGATGTTTCCTCATATAACTTTTACTTTTGAAAAAATGTAAATTAAACTTTCATTTACTGCAGTATAAGAAAATCATGTATGTTTCCTTTATTTAGAATAGAATCACTTAAGGTTAAGGCTGTATAAGAAAGAAAAAAAATACCAAATGCAGAATATAGATGGAGAAAATAACAACCACGCAAACATGCGAAAAGACACGTCAACAACAATAAATCACATGTAGTTTGCTGAAATAATTGAGCATTGAAAAATTATGATTCGTTTAATCGACGTATACTTATAGTTTTCTTTTGTCGTTTACATTTCATATATAGCTACAAAATAATGTAACAAAAATACTTATACTCGTCACAAGACTCTTTTTTAATTTTATAGTTTAATCTTTTTACTTTAGTGTTTGAACCGGTTTTATCACAAATAATACTAAAACGAAGGTTCCTGACTAAAAGAGTGGAAGAGAATGGACAAGAACATTTGTGGATTGGATTTGGAGCAAGAGCTAGTTAGCTAAGATTAAGAAGAGTGTCGAATTGGTGTTCTTATTAGGTTCAAGTATGCCAAAAAGCGGATCCTTTTTTCAAAAGATTGTGTCTCTATTTATAGTTCATAGAGGCGATTACATATGTAGAAAATAAAGGAAGATTTACAATTGTCTTAATAAGACTGAATCTATTAAGATTCGTGCTAGATTTGTGGAAATTTTCCATGTCAGAACCGAAAAATTTCAATTTTTTGTCTTGCTCACGTATCATCCGACTTCTTTTCACGTTTGAAAAAGCTTCCGAGATGAGACTTTTGCCGAGTCGAATATATTATCCGAGTTGAAGACTTACTGCTTGCAACCGGGTTGTTTTTTTTGTATTCGACATGTAATTTTTGGTGGACCGAAGTAGGATCTTGGATCCACCTCTAACAATTGTCTCCCTAGACTCGGAAAATTCTGGTGCCAAATTTCCGAGTCAAAAAGTTTTTCAGCTTTTAGAATCTTTGGTCCAAGTGTCAGTTTTTGTGTGGGCTAGCCGAACAGTTTTCTTGGGTTTACGCGAGTCATCATTGTGCGTTGATTCGGTACCAGCTCTTCCACTATAAATAGCGCTTCAGTTCCTTTCGCATTTTTATTTTCAACCAAAAATTACGAGGTAACTTCTCTCTCTTATTTCCCTCCCTACTTTTGCCGAGTTAATTTATTTATAAGTGAAATACTGCCGAGATGGAAAGAGATAGTTCTAGCTCTAGTTCTAGTTTCAAGTTTGCCGACTCTATTCCCTCTTCTACTTCTAGTAGCAGCCAAACCCAAGAAGGTGTAGAGATGTTTTTTATAGATAGTCCATATGAGGACTTAGGTTATTGGCACGATGGTCTTGATATCGGTCCGTCCACCATTAATTCAAGGAGGTTAGATAAATTATTCTTAGCGTGTTCCAAGATGAGGGGTGTTGAGAATGAATCTGATCCTCATTCTCGTCCGTGAAATTCTCCAGAAAGTTTCATTGTAATTTATGACTGGTGGTTTACGGAAACTAAAATATGGTTTTCCAATCCGGATTTGTTTCCTCAGTATTGCTTCGCTCGGAAAATTGCTATGTCCCAACTCGGAGCTGCTGGAGTTGCAAACATCATTGGATCATTGATTCTTGGAAGCGAGGTGGGAGTTAACGTCTTGACTCTCTTATTTGAAGAGTTGACAAAACTCTGTGAAATCAAGTCCTCCGAGGGGACCTTTTTTGCTCGATCAAAAGCCAATAATCGGTTTTTGGATAATTCGACTTCCAAGGTTTTGTAATAGAAAAATCGCTACTTTTTTGTTCGTCCTAGCGATCTCTTTCGTTCGTTGAGACCGCTGAAATATCTTTGTACTTGGACGAGAACTCTTGGTAGATTTATAGGTGTTTATTAATGACTTGCTAGCTTATTTCTTCCCGGTTTTCATCTTGGCTTTCTCTTTCTGCAGTGAAACACCGTTCTCAGCTGTCCAATTATCAGGTGCTTCGAGATCGCTTTTTCAGTACTCCTCGTCTTGATTAGAAGCTTTTACATGCAGGTTTTCTTCAGAAAACTGTTTCTCATTACCAATGAGGTAATCTGTTATTACTATTGCTACTTTTTTATGTGTCTCGTCTCTCCTCTTTTTGTAAGTTTTGATTTCGACTGAGTTTTTTTTCTTCTAGGGATCCTCAACGCCAACATAGGGGTTGATGATTTTAAGATGCCCAACATTCTGGATAGTTTGGATGCTGTTCTAGGAAGCATTTTGGCTCTCTCTGGTGGGGCCAATACTTTTCTATCTTCTGACTTTATCCCAGAAAGGGTTTCGGCGACCGTGGCATCGTCAGTTGCTACTTCTGCCATTAAAGGTAGTGTCCTTCAAAGAACTTTCTTATTTGTAAAGTGTTTTGGTGACGAGATGATTTAGACATTGCTTAGTTATTTCAGGTCGGGATGCTGCTGCTGATTATGCCAGGAAGAAGACAACTAAACACAAGGAGCCCTCTCCTTCTCCTAAAGTCTCCTTACACAAAAGGAGCAAATCTTTTGGAGATTTTTGTTTTTCGTATGCTTTGGAGGAGTCGGCTCCTATCAAGGATTCTGAGTTAGGAGGAGTCGATCTGATGTGTTTCCTCAAGAACACCATTGAGGACCTCTCTCCTGTCCCTGAGATGCATAACAAGAAAGGGTACGTGGAAACAAAAAAGTCAGCATTCTTGGTAATTCTGCTTTTTTGATTTTGGTTACTCTTCACTCGTCTTTGACTTCTCATACTAACTTGTTCCCTCTCTTCCCAGTTTATTGCTCAGGTGAACTCCTTTGTGATTTCACTATATTAATTAGTTTCAATCCGGCATTCCGGTACGAGCGCTTCAAGAGGATTTTGGATCGTTTCGACTTCTTGGGTTCTAGTCTGAGTAACCGTCTAGCGTACGCCATGATGACTGGCTATGACGATTTCCTGCAACGTTTGTTAAAGGATCAAGTCTCGATTAAACCTGAGATTATTATGTTTGGGGCCTCGAGTCTAGAAAAGACTAGGGCGGATGTCGATAAAGAGGAAGTCGTGAACTTGAACCTTGATGATTTAATTCCACTGTGTCTCAAGCTTTGCGAGTCATCTCTCCTAGAAGAGACCGCTCTGGCCTGGAATAAGGTGTTGGCACTCAGGACGGACCCAAATAAGGTGGCTGATCCTACGACTGGGGATCGCCCACAGGTTAGTGTTAGGGATTTTGAAATTATCCATTTTCCAGATCAGAGTTTCAACTAACATGGTTCAAACAAAGATATTTTTTTAAAAGGTTGCCGAGACAAACGACTCGACTGACAAGAATAAAACCATTTTCGATATAGTTGGGACTAGCGCCACGAATTAATCCTCATTTTTAGTTTCCTTTTCTTTTTTTAATGATGTGATTTTTCCTCTTATGGGAGGAGTTTGTAAAACATTGATACTTATTTCTTTTTGGAGTTTATATATTGCTTATTTTTGTTTATTCTTATCTACGTTCAAAGTTACAAACTTTAGCTGATTACGATTTGGGGTCTTTGGCTTTGACTGAACTTAATTGACACGTCTTATAATGATGCGAGGTTTAAAGTTTTGTGCAAGATTTGAAGACTCGGTAGGGTTTAGACTGTGCTTAAATAGGATCGAGACATTAGGGATTCGGAGAGATTCCAACTCGGCTTAAATAGGAGCGAGACATTTGGGACTCGGCGAGATTTGGACTCGACTTTACATAAAAGCGAGACTTTAGGGACTCAGCAAAATTTGGACTCAGCTTAGATAAGAGCGAGACTTTAGAGACTCGGTGAGATCTAGACTCGGCTTAAAATGTGGATAAGTTTTGTCTTTGCCAAAAACTGCTTTGTAGTTATTTGACATTGGTCTAATCGTTAAGAAGGCTTAGGTTTGTGTTTACCAAGTACTGTCTTTGGGTTTTGATTAGGAGTAGTTAAAACTTTTCAAGGTTGTACTCGATAAGTTTAAAACTCGTCTTTAAGGATAAAGACTAGGCCTTTATCAGAGATTTTTGAGATTATACTCGATGTATTTTTGAGATTCGGACAAGTTTTTCGAGATTGAGCTCGACGAGTTTAGAACTCGACATTATAGTTAAGGACTAGGCCTTAGTAAAATATTTTCGAGATTAGACTTGGTGACATTAAGTTTTTCGAGATTGAGTTCGGCGAGTTTAGAACTCAGTATTAAAGATAAGGGCTAGGCCTTAGTCAGAGATTTTCCAGATTAGACTCGGTGACATTAAGTTTTTTGAGATTGAGCTCGGTGAGTTTAGAACTCGGCATTAAAGATAAGAGCTAGGCCTTAGTTAGAAAATTTTGAGATTAGACTCAGTGACATTAAGTTTTTCAAGATTGAGCTCTGCAAAATTTTAATACTCGACTTATATTTGAATTGCGTTTGTTTTTGCGAGAATTTATCTCGACTCGTGACTTTGGTGGATATAGGGTGTAACCCTTTTTTTTTAGATCGACTTGGGATGTATAATTTTTTATAGAGTTCTAGCTGGCTCCGTAGGCTACCTACATACCCCGAAGGGATCAAACCAAGACGTAAGTCATATTACATAATTAATTAAGTAGATAGAGATGCATTAAGTGACGCATCTAATTCGCTGATTTGGCGAGCCTTTAGTAGTAGTATTGCTTCAGGTTGATGGAGTTCCAACTTCAAAGAAGCAGTTCCCCTTCTATGTTAGCAATCTTGTAGACTTTTGGCTTTACGACTTCAAAGATGAGGTAAGACCCTTCCTAATTTGCATCGAGTTTCTCGGTGTTGAGTTCGGCCGTATTCTCTAACACCTTTCAGAGTATGAGGTCTCCGACTGCAAAGTGTTCTCCACATACTTTTTTATTGTAGTAGTTTATGGTTTGTTGTACTCGAAGAAGTGCCTCGTCATGTTCTTCTTCTAAGTTGTCAATGCTATTTTCCATAGCACTGTTGTTAGTGTCTTCATTCTTGGAAAGATGTTCTTTGCATAGAGATGGCACAGCTATCTCGTCTAAAGCCATTGCCTCCATTCCATGAGAAAAAGAGAATAGAGTTCGTTCGGTCGAGCACCGAGGTGTGGTCCAATGTGACCATAATACGCCTTCCAACTCGGAAGTCCAACTTTCCTTCTTTTTGGAGAGTCGCTTCTTTAGACCATCAAGGATTTTTTTATTTGTGGCCTAAACTTGAGTGTTTCCTTGAGGGTTACGTGGTGTTGATTTGCTCACGCGAATATTCCATCTAGGGCAAATATTGGAGAATTTCACCGAGATGAATTGGGATCCGTTATCACTCACGATCTCGTAAAGTAGACCATGTCGGCAGATGATATTCTTTCACACGAATTTGATCACATCTTTGTCTGTGATCTGAGAATAAGCTTGTGCTTCGACCCACTTTGAGAAGTAGTCAGTCATAACGAGCATGAACCTCTTTTGTCGTGATGACGACAATGACCGGACTATATACATTGCCCATCACATAATTGGATAAGGCATGTTTGCGTAGCTCAGCTCCTCGGTTGGAGCGTGAATGATGTATCCTTATCTCTGGCACTTGTCACACTTAGCGGTATATTTGGTGCAATCTTTTGCCATAGTAGGCCAATAGTAGCCGAGTGTTCTGATCTTCTGAATGAGTGTTCTTCCATTGTTATGGTTTCCACCCATTCCCTCGTGCGTCTTTTTGATGATCTCGTTGATCTCATCACCATAAACGCAAGTGAGCAATACTCCGTTCCCACTCCTTCGGTAAAGTTTCTCACCAACTTGGGCGTAAAAGGCACACTTGACTTTTAATCGGTGGGTTGCCCATCTGTCATCTAGCGCTTCACCATCTAGAATATACACGAGGATCTTGTCTAGCCAATCCACCTTTGGAATGTTGTTCTGTTTGGCATCTGCTTTCTCGGAATCTGATTCTTCTCGAGCATCGTCTATAGCTGATATGAGTTTGAGATATCCTTTTGGTAGGCTTATACTTAGATGATCTATACTTTCCACTAGGATGATTTGTCTCTGAATGGGGTTTATTGTGGACGCAAGAGCTGCTATGGCATCGGGAGATGTGTTCTCGGACCTTGAGATTTTGTAAATCCTAAATTTTAATTCCTTGGTCAATTCCTTAACCATGTGAAGATAGGATTCCATCCTTATCATTCTTCCTGTTGTAACCTTTGTTAACCTAGTTAACGACAAGTTGGAAGTCACAATAGTAATCGATATCGATAGCTCCGACTTCCTTAACCAATTTAGTTCTCGCAATTAATGCCTTGTACTCTGCTTCGTTTTTTGAAGCCGGCAATGCAAGTCGGAATGACTATTCTTGGACTTCTCCCATGGGGTTTTGTAGTCGGATACCTACTCCTAAGTCGTGTTATGATGAAGATCCATCCACGTATATCTTCCATGTTTGATCGTTGGCCGACTCTAGAGGTTATAGATATGGGGATAGCTCGATTAAGAAATTGGCTAGCACTTGTGACTTTGAACTTGTGCGTCCTTTGAACTCGATG
The DNA here is from genome assembly GCA_900406435.1 of Lepidium aucheri. Taxonomy (NCBI): domain Eukaryota; kingdom Viridiplantae; phylum Streptophyta; class Magnoliopsida; order Brassicales; family Brassicaceae; genus Lepidium; species Lepidium aucheri. Next base: position 11,160 of record OVBA01005223.1, read on the forward strand.
TCATGCTTACTCAATTCGATTGCCCACTTTGTCAATCGTCCTGTCTCGTTTGGACTATGCAGTAATGTCTGCAGTGGATGATTCGTTAACACTATAACGGTATAAGACTGGAAGTAAGACCGCAACTTCCTCGCTAAAGGCATTACTCTAGCGCGAGTTTCTCTATAGTCGGGTATCTATACTCAGCTACATCTAATGATTTGCTGATATAGAAGATTGAGTACTGAGTTCTTCTGTCATCTCAAACTAATACACTACTTACTACCGAGGTAGAAACCGTGATGTATAAATAAAATGGTTCTCTGTTTTCTAGTTTTGCGAGGATCGACAATGTTGAAAGGTACTCCTTCAACTCGAAGAAAGCTTTTTTGCAAGTTTTGTCCCACTTGAAATTTTTGTCTCCACGCAACAAATTGTAGAATGGAAGACACTTGTTGGTTGAGCATGATATGAAGCGGCTCAGGGCGGTTATTCGACCTGTTAGCCTTTGTACTTCTCGCTTATTCTTTGGAGAAGGCAATTCTTGGATTGCGATAACCTGCTTTGGATTAGCCTTGATTCCTCTTTCAGTGACTATGTATCCCAAGAATTCTCTTGATGTAACCCTGAAAGTACACTTTAATTACTTGGTTGAGCTTCATCTAATACTCATTCAGAGTCTGGAAGCAACGAGCTAAGTGATTGACATGATCATCCGCTTTTAATGACTTTATGAGCATATTATCTATATACACTTTCATTATTTGCACAAGTTGGTTGGCAAACATTTTTTTTACGAGGCGCTGGTTGGTTGCTCCAGCATTTTTAGACCGAATGGCATTACTTTGTAACAGTAAGTTCCTTGCTCCATAATGAACAAAGTTTTCTCGTTGTCGTTGTGGTGCATCCGAATCTGATTATACCCCGAGAAAGCGTCCATAAATGAAAGAAGTTTATTTCCAGTCGTTGCGTTGATGATTCAGTCGAATTCGGCAACGAGAAGCTGCCTTTTGGACAGGTTTTGTTGAGATCAGTAAAGTCCATGCAGACTTGCCATTCACCATTCTTCTTTAGAACGACTACCAGGTTGGCTAGCCTGGGACATTGAACTTCGGTGATAAGACCCGATTTCAATCACCTTTTTGACCTCTTTAATTTCGGCTTTAGTTCTCTCTTGCCCGAACTTTTTTCTTTTTGTTTAATCGGCTTACATATCGGGCTGACATTTAGCCTATGACTCGCAATTACCGGGTTGATTTCAGGCATATCGCTTGGTGCCCATGCGAATATCGTCACATTCTCTATAAGGAGATGAATCAGCTTCTCTTTGATTGGCATTGCTTAATTAAGTGCCAATGCCCATAAATTTTGACTGGTTAGTCAAATCAAAGTTGACGATTTCAATAGTCGATTGGTTTGGCTTCTCGAGAGCAGACTGCTCGGATAGTGCTCTACTTCCTACTGATACATTGATCATACACAATTTGTTCTTTAACTTCAATTCGACAATAAAGCAAGTTCTTGTCATCTTCTGATCTCTTTTTGAGTGTATAAGTTCCTTCATTTGTCAGGATTTTAACACATTGATGATAGCTTGATGGCACAACTTTCATCGTGTGTATCTATAGTGTTCCCGAAATCATGTTGTAGATTGGTGGCTTATCTACAGTGAGTAGTTTGATCCATCCCCTAATTCTAGCAACTCGGATAGCTAGCTTCACTGTTCCGATCGCATTGATTGTACTTCTATCAAATGCGGTTAAGGTCTTATCCACGAGTTCAAGCTAAACATCCGATAATGCTATTTTATCCAAAGTTTCTTTGAATATAAGATCTACTGAACTTCCAGTATCGATGAGAATTCGCGAAATATCATAGTCGGCAACTCAGAGTTTGACGACTATGGGGTTAATAAATCACAAAAAAATCAAAATAATTAGATAAGTTTTTTACTTATTTTGGTTCATAAGGAAAGTTGACTCCTTTAATATCTTCGGCGGTGAATGTGATCACCAAATTAACTGCATGCATGCACTCCCCTACGGGCTCTTGGTTAACTGAAGCAACAATCTTTCGTTTGTATTTCTTAATTGAACAAATGGTGTCGTCACAAAACTGTAATCCGCCTATGACTACACCGACAACAACTTGTTGATCGCCAGATCTGTCATTGTCTCCTACCAATTTTTGCCGCTTGGTTGCCTCTGAAGTGTCATTTTTTGGGTTTGCCGATTTGAAAGCAGCTTCTCGCAGCTTGGTTTTCTTCCGTTTTATGCTTTATATTAATGATTTTCCTCTTCCAAAATCTCCAACTCCCCTTTACTGAATTTCTCAGCAAGGAACTCTTGCAGCTGTTTGCACTTTGTGGTCGCTTGACCTACCTTTTTTTGGAACCCGCAATATTATTCTGGTTGTAAGTGTTGTTGAATGTCTTATCACGGGGATGCTATTCTCCCCAACTAGGAAAACAGTTGACGAGTTTGCTTTTCCTCTACTGTGTTGTCTCGGCTTGTAGTGCCCTTTTCTTGGCTCTTTGGTTGCCGAGTTCCGCTGCGTATCTTGATTCTACGAGAGGATTTGCTTATCCTCTACGTAGTATGCATGTCTCACTGCTCTACAAAGAGAATCAGAGATTGTATTGGGCATGTTGACAAAAATGTCCTGTTTAAGTGCCTTGTTGGTCACCATTCCAGTTCGGTGGGCTTCAATAGCCATGTCGTCAGTGACTTTACCTTTTGTCAGGATCTTTTTGAAGTGTCCGAGGTATGACTTCAAAGGCTCATCAAAGCCTTGCTTTAAGGATCTCAACTGAGCAGTTGAGGTATCATGCTTGACAAACGTACTGCTTAATAAATAACTCGGCAAGTTGGTTGAAGCTTTCGATTGACCCGACTAGCTACTTTGTGAACCATACCAAGGCGTCTCCGATCAAATTCTCTGCAAAGTGCTGACAGTAAGTTGCATCTTCATTATCTATGGTGTAGTTGGTCCCGTTCATCATGACATTGAAGGCGCTCATAAATTCTACTGGGTCCGAGTTCCCATCATAGGAGGGGCATCGGAGTCGTAACTCTCTGTTTACCAAGACTCTTCTTAGCCTCGGTGCGAATGGCGAGTTCTGTGCTTGATCTATGATCCTTCCTCTCTCCGGTGTCGAGCTAGTAACTTGATGGAATTTTGACCATATATCATCCATCATCTTCAATATGGTTGCAGCGTCTAGTGTTGCTAGAGTATGTTGTCCGGGTATGCTCTGTATTAAGGAATGATCTTGTGCCGAGGTATTCATTGGCTGAATGATCTTGTGCCGAGGTATTCACTGGCTGCAAACTCGGTACATCTCTGGATAGAGTTCTTTGAACACTAGCCAATGCTTATGCTCATGTCCTATTGGTCTGTGTAGTTGGGAGATTACTTTCATTCAAACGAGATTCGAGTCTGTCGAATCTTTTAGTGTTTCTCTTATTGGAAGCTTTGTGCGATTAGTTTTCGCACTAAGGTTCCGAGTGTCGGTGATCTCGGTGGTGGCAATGGAAGATCAGTATCTTCATGAGTTTCCTGTTGGTTCTCCTCGTGAGTTTGAGTTGAATTCAGGGATGACCCATTCACTAAGTCGACATGCTCTTGAGGGAGAGGTTCCCTCCTTTGCGGCAAGCTGATGGTGATTTCGCCTTCAACCATCTTTCTTCTCTCAGAATTCTCTCTTGTTTTTGTGAAGATGTCCTTCGATATCTTCCCCACTGGTGGCGCCAACTGTTGGAACCTGTCTTAGCATAAACAGTACTAAAACGAAGGTTACTGATCAAAGAATGAGAGAGAATGGGTAAGGACACTTGTGGACTGGATTTGGAACAAGTGCTAGTTAGCTAAGAACAAGAAGACATGAATGCCGACTTGGTGTTCTTATTAGGTTTAAGTATGCCAAAATGCGGATATTTTTTCAAAGGATTGTGCCTCTATTTATAGTTCATAGTTACGGTTACATGTGTAGAAAATTATGGAAGATTTACAATTATCTTGATAAGACTGAATCTGTTAAGATTTATGCTAGATTTGTGGAAATTTTTCATGTCGGAACAGAAAAATTTCTATTTCTTTGTCTTGCTGACGTATCATCTGACTTCTCTTCAGGTTCGTAGAATCTTCTGAGACGAGACTTTTGTCGAGTCGAATATATTTTCTGAGTTGAAGACTTAATACTTGTAACCGGGTTGTTCTTTTGTATTCGACCCGTAGTTTTTGGTAGACCGAAGTAGGATTTCGGATTCACCTCCAACATTTAGTATAGGACACTCAAAGTATTTCATACTTCTTCTATTCCGATTTAGTTGTCCTTTTGAAACTATTTTTTTTTTCAATTTAGTCGTTTTTCTTATTTTCCAATATAATTTTTATTAAAAGTTCCAAATATAATTTTAATTTTTAACTAACACAATATATATATATATTTTTTTTCCTTCTTCTTACATTTCTTCGAAACTTCCTTCTCACTTAATAATTCAGTTTATAAATACATATTACTACTATAATTTATTTAAAAAAATTTTAAAAAATTATTTCAGAAAAAAAATTCCTTAAAAAATACGATATTTCCGGGATTTAATTACTTTTCATTATTTTTATGTAAATAAACTCTTTTTAGTTGGTCAGTAAATTTAACAATTTTAATACTACGACATTACATTCGTAACATGTGTCCTCAGTTTTCGAACCTGAGAATCCTAAATATAGGTAATTATGCATTTTCTATTTGGTACGGAGAAATACATTGACATAGGTTATTTTTATTCTTAAACTAGATGGTAGCAGGTAATTTTTTTCTAAATTTTTTTTGATGTAAAATTTTATTCTTGTAATTCTTTATATTTATTTATAGTTTATAAATTTATAGATTTGTATTTCAAAATTCATTATAAATACAAAGGGTATGTGACTCAATGGTAGTAATTACTTTATAAATCTTTATGTACTAGAGTTCGATTCTTCTTTGATATAAGAGGAAAGAAAAAATGGATTTTAGGGTATGAGTTTTGACTATGCATCGAGCCTTGTCAATCTAACTATAAGAATAAGATTGAAAAAAGTTTATCATAAATATGAGCTTAATATTGTACTGAGCACAAATCTTATATATTAAAGCGGGAGTCAATTTTATTTTGAACTTGTTATAAACTATAGGATAAAATTAACTTAAGTTCATAACAACCTCTTAAAAATAGGCATAAGATAATTTTTGTTACAAATTTTTTTATAGAAATTCAAAACTAATATATATTTAATAAAAAAACATATAATAAAACTCTAAAATTAATAAAAATATATCGGTTTTCCGGGTATATAAATTTAAGATCCATTTCTGGTATTTTGTCAGGTTCAGTTTCTCTAATTCAGTATTTGATTCTTTTAATTTTAAGACTTTTTCGGATATTTTTACTTTTCAGATAGGGTTCGGTTCATTATCGATCGAGTTCAAATTCAGAAGTATTTTTATATAAAAATTTAAATTGAAAACACAATTCTAAAAAAACTCCAAAAAGCTAAAATTTTGTTCTTGGTTTGTTTTGGTTCGTGTTTAGTTTTTCGGGTATATGAATTTGGGATCTATTTGGGTAGTTTATCGGATTCGATTCCTCTATTACATATCAATTTCAGTTCGAGTTATGGGTTTCTAAAACAAAATTTTAAAAATAATATTTTAAAATATCAATACGGGATCCAACAACATAAATAAATAAGTTTTGAAAAATATTATTTTGAAAAATAATGAAATCATACGTTATATGTGGGTATAATTCTAGTTTATTAAAGGGCATTGAATTTTTTTGTATTTTAATAGGGCTCAATCCAGTAAAACCGTTGAAATTTTTTCCAAAAAATATTGTAGAACATCGAAATATTTTATTAAATATGGTTTGTTATTCTTGCACTACACATAAAAATATAATGAAACTCTCATTCAAAGGAAGAAAATCTAACCAACCAAATTTGATAATATATATTACCATCCCACTAACAGCCTTATTTGGACTAATATACTAAATTTAAAATATATTTTTCTTCTATGGTTCAAAAAATTTGTCATTAATAAAAGGTACATTATTTTCACAAAAAAGGTACATTGTTCCTGTAAATTTGCCAAGTATTTTCCTATTTTATTTTGGTATCATAATCATAATGGGTCAAATATGTCTGAGTAGAAACAAATAGCAAAATACGTCTCCTTAAAAACAGACCGACTCAAATTAAGCCGTTCCTTTCTTTCCGTATTTCACTCTCCGCCTCTCCTTCTTTCCATTTTTCTTCGCTTTGCTGATTTTCTTCTTTTCTCAGATCTCTCCTCGATCTTCTCTTTTTGTTTTTTTCTCTCTCTGAGGTTGTTTTTCGGAGGAGAAATCGCGTAATCCTTTCAAAATCTCTTCTTTTACCAATTCCTTTTCCTGGGTTTTGTGTTTTTGCATGGCTTACTGGTTTGATTTCTGAATTTTAGTATTTCTTATTTGACGTTTCTGGGTTAATGATCATAGTGGCCAACGAGTCTCTTTCTTAGCATTTACTTGTTTTCTTGCTGAATTATTGGCTTTTCGCGTTTTGGAATTCGATTTTTTCATCTTGTGTTTTTTAATTGCATATAAACGCTATATCTGGGAGAATTTCAGCTAGTGGAATTTGTTTTTGCTGACAAATTAGTTTTTTTTTTTGAGAAATATATAAATATTCATGTCATCTGGAATGTCAGAAAAAACGTGTGAAGGAGCTTAAGGTTGGTGTAATAGTTAAAGCTCATATTTTCATTGCAAAACAAAGAGTTCAGGTTCTTTGCACAATTTTGTTTAACGTATTTGCCAATTTGTCGAAGAAACCAAATTTGATAATGATGAAAATTTCGATTTATTCTGGAAATCTAGAAGCTTTGTGGTCTGATTGAATTTAGGGTTCTTTGAGTTATCTCTGAAACTGTTTTAGAAGAAAACAAAAAGATGGAAACAAACAATGAGACTAAAGCTTCACCGGAAAACAACCTCAGAAACAGAGGAGCTGTTGGGAACAACAGCAAGAAAGATATGATTTTTCGAGCGGATAAGATCGATTTGAAGAATTTGGATATCCAGCTAGAGAAACATCTGAGTAGGGTTTGGTCAAGAAATATTGAAAAGAGCCCTAAGCCTAAGGAAGAATGGGAAATTGAATTGGCTAAATTGGAGATGAGTCATGTCATTGCTCGTGGTGCTTATGGTATTGTCTATAAAGGCATCTATGATGGTCAACATGTTGCAGGTGAAATCACAAACAAAAAATTGAAATTCTTTTCTGATTATGAATGTTCTATGCTCTGTGTAATTGATTTTAGTGTTGGTTCTGCGTTAATTGCAGTGAAGGTGCTTGATTGGGGAGAAGATGGTTATGCTACAGCAGCTGAGACTGCTGCTCTTCGTGCTTCATTCCGTCAAGAAGTTGCGGTTTGGCACAAACTTGATCATCCCAATGTCACAAAGGTAATAAATAATAAGGCTCTTTAGTAATCTCTCTTTTGTGTGCATGTATGTAATGATCTGTCTTTGTGGATGAAATTGAAACAGTTTGTGGGAGCATCAATGGGAACAACGAATCTGAAGATACCTTCATCAGCTGAAACGCAGAACTCATTGCCTCAGCGAGCTTGTTGTGTCGTTGTGGAGTATCTTCCTGGTGGAACTCTTAAGAACTTTTTGTTCCGTAACAGGCGAAAGAAACTCGCATTTAAAATCGTGATTCAACTCGCTCTTGATCTTTCCAGAGGGTATAATTTACAAATCTAATTTTTTATTTACAATAAAGAAACATCTGTGATTACAATTCGATGATGATCTCAATCTCTGCAGGCTAAGCTATTTGCATTCAGAGAAGATTGTTCATCGTGATGTGAAAACAGAGAATATGCTTTTGGATTCTCAGAGGAGTCTAAAGATTGCTGATTTTGGAGTTGCTAGAGTTGAAGCTCAGAACCCAAAAGACATGACTGGAGAGACTGGAACTCTTGGATACATGGCTCCAGAGGTACAACAACTTAAAAACAGAACACATTTGGGTTTTTTTTTTCGTTGGTTTATGAAAAAAGAAAACTGATTTGAGGTAATCTGATTAGGTTCTTGATGGAAAGCCATACAATAGAAGATGCGATGTTTACAGCTTTGGAATATGTTTGTGGGAGATCTATTGTTGTGATATGCCTTATCCTGATCTCAGCTTTGCTGATGTTTCTTCTGCTGTTGTTCGTCAGGTCAGTGATTTGGTTGGTTTGGCAATTGAAAATCGATTTGGTTGGAACGTAACTGATGTTGGGTTCTCTTTGGTTTAAAACAGAATTTGAGGCCGGATATTCCGAGATGTTGTCCACAACCATTGGCGAGCATAATGAAGAAATGTTGGGATGCGAATCCGGAGAAACGACCGGAGATGGATGAAGTGGTGAAGATGCTTGAAGCAGTCGACACCTCTAAAGGTGGAGGAATGATTCCGGAGGATCAGATGCCTGGCTGCTTTTGTTTTGTCTCTGGCCGTGGTCCTTAAATTTACCTTTTTTACCCATCCGCCTCTCTACACCTTCACCATTGAATTTTGGAGCAATGCTCTGTTTTTTTTTTTGAAAAACGTCTTCGAGATTAAAAAGGTTGTATAATATAAACTATAATTCTAATATTATTATTACTTCTGTTACTATGAATGTGAATATTTGCTTCTTCATATAAATTACAGAGGAAAATCAATTGACCTTTTTTTTTTGGTTATAATTAGTTCTGGGCATTTGGTCTTTTGGTTTTCGGTTCTGAAAAAGTGGTAGCTAATGAATATTTATTAAAATTTGATTCGGTTTTGGTTTTGTTTTTCGTTCTGAAAATGTGGTAACCAATGAATATCTATTAAAATTTATTTTCGTTTCAGTTTAGATACCTCTATCTCATTTTTTAAAACCAAAAAAATCTTAGAAAAACTATAAATTAACTATAAAAATTGAATATTTTAGTCTTTTTTAATAATTTTGATTCAAATTTACTAATTTGTTATATAATAAAAGCATAGCATAAACTTAAATACTGTGTTATGTTGTCTGTTTTGGACTAGGTTGTATTGTTACTAGGAAATATTATCACATAATATTGTCACACAATTATATTCTGATAAGATTCTATAACTAATCAATTAATTATTATTATCTAGATTAAATATTATTAATTAATTAGTTATATTCTAAAAATTATTATCATATCTCGCTTACTTTAAGATTATCTTTGAAATTATTCTATTACAATTTTAATCTCTTGAATAATTATACTCCTAATCCTAATCGATATCTATTAAAAACAATCCTCCTTATACTAATAGGAAAACATATAAACAAGATCTATTTAAGACTCACCCTAGGACAATTATCACAATTTTCAAACGATTCAATATAATAAAGATTTTAAATTTCTTGATTTGTTTTGATT
>OVBA01005224.1:0-20603 GCA_900406435.1 Lepidium aucheri
TTTCGGATCTGGTGGGATATTCTACCTCTCTTTCTAAACTAGAGAGCAGAAGATTTTAGAGTAGCAATGAATTGACTCTAGGGTTTGAGTTTTTAAAAAACTGATAAACAGTAAAATCGAAAAAATCTGAACGGCAACCAAGCCGTAAACGTGAATGCCAACCACTATGTTTAACAATCAAGACCCACATATTCTAGATTTCCTGTTCGCATACTATGAGTGAATTAACAATGTGAAAAGGAGTGTATTGATGAAGAAAATTTGTTTTTAAAAATAAGATTGGGCTTTGTACATAACGGGCTTTTAGGCTCGTGAAGCCGACATTCAACAACTATTTACTTTTTGGGTTTATTTAAGTTTTAGAAAATCCTCAAAAAGTTTTAATATTAGTCAAGTGAGTTTTTTTTTTTTTTTTCTTAATTGAGTCAAGTGAGTATTTGATTCAGAAATTTTCGGTAAAAAGGATTAAGAAATTTTTATTTATATGTTTTCGTTATAAATATGCACTAAGATTATATCCACGCTATAATACGGGATTTGATTATTTTGATTATTTTTCAAATCATCTTCATTTTAGTTTGTTAGTTCTGTGTTTATATTTTGGAATATTTTTTTTCGAGATGTTGTTTTACAGACCAAAAAGTCAAACCAAAATTAATCCGAATTAAAGCAACCAAACCCGACAAAATAGCTACATGGATCCTAAATCTATGTTCCCAAAAAACCGCACATGTTGAACCCAATCAAAAACTAAATTTTAGCTTTTCAAAGTTTTTCTAATACTTTTAATTTAATATAAAAATACATGAATCCTAACTTGATTTATATCGAATCGAACCATATCCAAAAAATAAAAATACTTGAAGAGTGCTTGATTGCGATCACATTTATCTCGTAGTTGATTAGCTGCCAACCTCCAGAATTGAGGGTTCTAAGGTCTTAAATCAAAGGAACCAAAATACCAAATTAGAGGAACCAAACCCGATAAAATACCATAAATGTGTCTTAAATTTATGTACCCGGAAAATCGAATCTAAACCAAAAATGGAATTGAATCAAAAACCAAATTTGTATCTAATATATTTTATTAGGTTTAGTTTATTTTGAGTTTTTTCTGTTCAATCTTTATTAGTTATGAATTTTTATATAAAAATCTATAACAAAAGCCTATTTTTTAAGGGTTGTTACAAAGCATAAGTTAATTTTTATCCTAAAGTTTATAATGTGGCAAAAATGAAAGTGTTTTCCACTTTAATATATAAGATGATATGTATAATACTATGGTTCAAAATTTTTAGAAATGTTTTTTTTTCCACAAAGAAATAACAAAGTTCAACAAGAAATACATAAGAAAGAACTATAAGTGATGAGAAAGAGGAAAATGGATTCTCCACACCAGCAGGTATGATCGAAAAACAAAGATATATAGCAATCAAACAGATAAGGCTTCAGCATTAATCATGTCTTGTAACCACGTCGGGCCTTTCGCCGCAATATAGGATTGAAGACGAGAGTGCAATGTAACCGAAGAGGCTATCCTCCCAGCTATCTCATTCATCCTCCTCGATGAAAACTCATATCTCCATTCATGAATTTTTGCTAAATGAAACCATATTACATTATACAAACCTGAGACTGCGAGGGTTTGATTATGACGTTGAAGAACGCTGAAAATATGTTCTGAGCTTGCTTCAAAAACCACTTTGTTTTGTTTAGTTTGTTGCACACTTTGGACTGCCCATAAACAACTCAGTAACTCTGCTTCTATCATAGAACTTGTGTTGGCAAAGGCTCTTCGACCATGCATCATAGCCATCCCATCTTCCTTCCGTATAACCCAACCCGCTCCACATAGAGCTTTACTTTCGTCAAAACTACAACCCAGATTGCATTTAATTTAACCTTGTGGTGGTTGTTTCCATCGAATTGCCTGCCTCTCTATATGATCTTCAGAGACTAGATTAGTGTCTTTAGTGTTGGCCGATAACCATTCAGAGCATTCCTCTAAAGCTCTCCTGCCAACATCATCCAGGTTGAGACGAGTCTTCTCAAAAATCAAGGCATTCCGTGCTTTCCATATTTGCCAAAGAATCCAGGGAATTGCACTATATTTGCAGTTCTGATCTTGCTTCTTCATATGAAGATTCAATCGAAACTTCATGTTATTGATTATTGATCCATTCAAGAAGCCATTACTCGATTCAGGTATTGATAAACAGTTCCAGACTTGTTCCGCTGAGCTACAAGTGAATAATATGTGAGTGATTGTTTCATCTCCTCTTCCACATTGCGGACACAGCAAAGGTACAGAAAATCCTTGGCTAGACAATCTCTCCGCAACAGCTAATGCACCCATTACTACCTTCCACATAAAGTGTCTAATTTTTGGTGAAGTCCTTGCTTTCCAAATGGTCTCAAACACCTGCACCTCCATTGTCGATCTCGGTACGGTATTAGAGTTATCGGATACACGAATTTCCTGAGACAATTTGTACCCACTCTTAGTAGTATAAACCCCATTCCGATCATGAATCCACCTAACAGAGTCTCGCACATTGCAATGCAGCTTGATGTTCTTGATCAGCACAAAGTCAAGAGGAGAGAAAAGATTTCGAATAATATCTTCTTTCCAATTGTCTTGGGATATATCCCAAAGATTAGCTACTTTCATGCTTGGTTTCAGGCTGTTGGTTTGCATAGTTGGAGTTCGCCAAACACCATCGAAAATCCATTTATCCCGCCAAACATCTATGGATCTACCATCCCTGACTTTCATCCCTATACCTTGCAATAGCAGATCCCGTCCAAACAGCAAACTTTTAAAATAATAACCTTAGTTTAGATCATCTAGATCACCTATATAATTAGTGTGGACTTATGTTGAATCTTTCCACGATTTGATACATTATTCATCCAAAAACTTCTCATTTATTATATATTGATTCAGAAATATTTAACAAAATTCTTATTATAATGACCAATTATGAACTTTATTCCTTTAACCACCATAGAATATGTTAATCTTCGCATTTTGAATTTTAAATTACCTTAAATTCATACATATAATCACTAATTTAATTTTTATATTCTAAATTTAATTTTAAATTTTATTATATAGTCAATCAGTTGAAAGCATTTGACACATATATGGATATATATTAAATAATTTTATATAAATTTAATATCACATTATACACGGTTTTCATTAATTTCTCATTTTGAATAATTTGAATATATCAAAAACAATATAAATACATGTCTATTGGTAGTATTTTTTTTATATCATTGATTTCTCTGTTTTCTTTTATTTTTATATTATGTCTTTCGTTGATATTGCTTCTTTGAAGCCACTATCGCAAAAATGGAAGATCAAGGTCAAAATTGTTAGACTATGGAAGGCATATTCTTCGAAATTCGGCCAAACAATTGAGATAGTTTTATGTGATGCGAAGGCAAATAAAAAAAACAAAATTCTATATTCTTTATTTTGTCAAAATCTTAATCTCTTTATTATATTTTTATGGTATTTCATTTGTTACCCAGTTTTCCATGGTGCTACTATCCATTGTAACATCAAACAAGATTTGGTTAAGAAATATGTTTATCTTCTTAAACAAGGTGATACCAAAATTATTACTGATTTTGTTGTTGGTTCGGCAAGTGGTTCATATCGAACTAGAACTCATAAATATAAGATGTCGTTTGTTGTCACTACATATGTGAAATCAACTGACCCTCTTCATGAGAGTTTGTTTCGTATTGTCCTTCCGAGTTTCGCAGATTTGCATATTGGTAAACTTAATGACAACTTTATGATTGGTAAGTTGTGCTTATATTTTAATTTGATTTATTAAATTAAAACAAAGTTTAATCTGTTTATTTATATCAACTTTTTCTAGGGTCATTCAATGTTAACCAATGATGAATACAAAGATGATTCAATGAATTTTCAATCCTCAACACCTCTGTCGAAAAGAAAAGATGGTTCTCCTAATCACAATGGTGTTTCTCATGACAACACTTCTACATCCAAACACAACTCATCCAAAACTATTAAGATGGAGAAACTTTGATTTTATCTTTTTATATGTTATTCTTAATACACTACAACTTTGTAATTTTTTTGGTTGTTATTTCATTTTTTTGTTTCGGATTGATTTTATTTTATTTTTTATTTAATAAACCATAATTTCCGCTTTGAAAAATATTCTCTTCTTTTCAATTATATCTTTGTTAATTCACAATCTACAGATTTTGAATGCTTATATATTTGATATTTAAAATATCTAACAAATATTCTCTTCTTCAATTTGATATTCAAAAAATCTAGTTTGATATTTAAAATATCTAACAATATTGCCTTCTTTAATTTGAAATTTAAATTTTAAAAATTAAAAAAAACTGATAAAAGTTTTATAACCTTTTATATCCGAATTAAATTTGCAAGATTGTTTCGCAATTCTAATTTTTTAAAAAAATTATTTCGGAAGAAAAAATTTATTCATATCTACTATATGAAATCGAAGATATAGTTAGACGATGATAATTACGGTTAGGTTAATTGCAATATGTTTCTGTATTTCATAGTATTTTGTTTAATTAAATCCAAAATTTCTTTTATTCAATGATACTATTTGTACTTGAAGATATATTTCATTATATAGTAGGTGTTAGTTGTATTTATTTGATATTTAAATTTTACGGATTATAAATATGATAAAAACTTTTGATATTATTATAAGAAAATAAAGATTTTCAAGATTTTTTGGGAATTTTACAAAACTAATTTTTGGTTACCAATATAAATACTATAAATTGGATACACCGAACATTAACCTAATTGTAACTACAATTCCTCTTTCACAGATATCCTTTTCTTATAATTTATCACTATGGTATCAAACAACTTACAATCTCTTTCTTTTTCTCCATCTTCGAAAAGAATTAGTTTTGATCCAACTTGATTTGATAATATATTGACGAGAAACATTGATTCTAGATCTGGTCTGACATATGGAACAAAGCTTTGCATTACCAAAATAAGCATAACCGGCATTGAAGCTACGGGTATTCTGGGGAAAGAATTGGTGGTGCTACTTCTAAAATCAAATAAATTCTTTCAGTCGATCGTTATTATTCCATGATTGAAGACAATGAAGACTCAAGCTTACTTTATTATATTATATTTATTTTGTACTTATTTATTATAATAAAAGTGTGGTTATTGGTGTAGTTTTCTGTTTATTTAAAAAATTTCATTTTTTCATTATAATTTCCATTAGTCATTCCAAAAGATATCTACTATAATAGCATTAGGTATCCAATATTAAAATATATAATATCTGTTTTGAGAAATTTGGAAATATAGAACTTACAAATATATTACATTTAGGGTAATTATTAGTGTGTATATATATATATATATGATTAAATGTATTAAAACAAATGAAAGTTATTGGCAAACAATATCAATAAAATTTATTATTTTTGTTAAGCAAATTTTTATTTTACTAAAATATCAAGTATATGATGTTTCACATAAATAGTTGTATGAATATAATATTCTGATAATTATGGTTTATACCGTAACAAGCTTTATTAATATAGTACCAGTACAAGTAAATCCTAAACTTATTCTTTTTCTTTGACAACTTCTCGATCTTTATCACCTTCTACTGCATTTATCGGATTTCAGTCTTTTATATGTTAATCGTTTTTTCATATCTGTACATTCTAGGTATTACGTTTTCATATGAATTTTTATTACCCATTATCGACATATTATTCTATACAATCTTACTGTATTCAATATTTGTAAAGGTTTTACTAATTTTTTAGTCGATCAGTTTTTGGTCTATAGGTATGAAAAAATTAAAGCCCATAAACTATGAATCATCTATGGCTACTTCAAGAGCATCTAAGAAATAGAAGACTTTCAATTCTGAAAATAGTATACATTTTTATTGCGATAAGTTCTAACCCTTAAAGTTATTGTTGCTACTATTGTTAATGGTTGGACTTTTTATTTACCAAATATAGCTAATTCTAAAGAAACAACTACTGGAACAGAAAATCTAACCAATATATCTTGGAGATATTACAAATCTTGGTTCTACCCAGATTAATCTTCCTGGTAGGACTGTTCTTCAAAATTCAGGAAGGTATTCAATATTTATTTTCACTAATTTATGTATTTAATTTATTTTAATTCATAAATTTTTATTTGCTTAATCTTAACAATATATTGCTTACATATTGATTTATTATACAATCTATAATTTTTTGTATGTAAATAAAAAGAAATCTATGAACCGAGATAGATTATATGCTGATTCAATCTCTAAAATGTTTGGAAAAGAACATAACTTACAAACCAAGTTTTTTCAAGGTTAAGTTCTGTACCAAACAATACAGTTTCATTAGTCTAAAGGATGAGTAATAAAGTTACTGGTGTAAGTTTACACTAACTATTTATTTTGTATACAATTTTATAAAGTTTATCTAATTGCTATCGATATTTTAATGTTTCCAGAAACCAGATACATGTCGAATAATGTTGATGAGAATTATAATGTTTCCATAGAATGTTATTCGAGCAAATCCGAAGATGTGTACAATCATGTAATAGAGATATATTTCCTAAAAATATGAATTTTTTGGTTAGTAGTTTTATCAAAATATTATATGTTTTTATATCTACTTATATTAATTTGCATATTCAAATATCGAGTTTATCACTGAGGGAGAATCTGAAGATGATATACCTGGAGTTTATTTTTCTGACCATGAGGAAATTGTTAGTACTACTACTAATATTGGTAGTATTTTACAACCTACAAATAGTTGTAATGCTAATCCTAATGCTCATACAGCAATGGAGGATATCTGCTAATTCATTAAAAGGTATATATCCTTATTATAATCAAAATGTACTATGTTTCTTTAATATATAATATTCTTATGTCAGTATTTATGAAATAAACAGAATATGTAGACGAAGGGATCCAGTTTACAAATGTGTACATTATGGTGTTGCAGATTCATATGGGGAGAGGTTGCATAAGAAGAAAGTTTATAAGAAAGTGTCATTTGAAGATTGTAGTATGCATGGAAAAGTCAAATTGCCACTATTAGAACTTGCACCACAAGAGTTAATTGATCTTATCACAGGCAATGATGGAAAGAAGTCAGAATTTCAGAGAAAACATAAGAGCATACAACATGAGGTTTTATTTTACGTCTCTTGGTGGCAAGATTGACCACTCAATTAATGTACGACGTGGTCCAAAAACTTACAGAATTCATGGTGAGAGTTACCATCTTATGGAAGTATGATTCCAGAGAGTGGTGATCCAAAGTTCTTGCAGCATTATATTCACGATACTTCTAACGAGGTCATGAATAGACTTAGACCTTACTGGTAATTATATGCGTTAATAGTTATTATAGTGCAATTATTAAATATTTTAGAAATCTATCATATGATTTTAATTTTTTTTTAGTTTTAACAGAGACAACAACAACAATCATAGATCTCCTAATAGCTTGAGAATGAATATTGTTGGGATTCTTAGTAAAATGTTAAAGGCAGTAAATCCTTATGTCAAGTCGTTCAACACATACAAAGAAAGGTTTAGAGAAGAAGATATTGAGACATTACATTTTGTTTTGCTCAACTCACGAGATAAAGATGGATGGTTATAAAATAATCCTACTTCTTTTGAAGTTGCTGCATTGGTTGTTAGTGATTTTGTTCTTAGCATGGATAAAAAAAGAGATATTATGGTAGAGCGGAAATCCGGCAAGCTAAAAAGGATAAGTGAGTTGTGCCCATCTTATTTGCCTTTGCAGTATCATGTTATATTTCCTAGAGGAGAATATGGCTGGAGGTTATTTATTGAGAATTCTTTTTTAGAAAAGCTTGGTAGGAAACAAAAGAATATAACCTTGAGACCATGGTTTGCATATCGTATTCAAGAAAGGGATAAGAGTCAA
This sequence comes from Lepidium aucheri, assembly GCA_900406435.1. NCBI lineage: Eukaryota > Viridiplantae > Streptophyta > Magnoliopsida > Brassicales > Brassicaceae > Lepidium > Lepidium aucheri. Next base: position 7,996 of record OVBA01005224.1, read on the forward strand.
AAATTGTTCTTAGTTCTAGAAGTTTATTTCAGCAATCTCTGGTTGATGCTTATACAGCTATAGATTCTAACAACATGCGGTGTTTGAGGAAAATCAACCCAAGTTGCGTTATGGTACTTATGCAAGTGTCAAAGAGGCATTTGATCAAGAAGATGTTGATTTGGTTGATCACGGTTCTAGGATTCTCATTCCATCTTCTTTCACTCGTGGTGAAAGATTCATGAGACAAAATTACATGAATGCAATGGCTATATGTAAGTATCTCGGATTTCCTGATCTTTTTATCGCATTTACATGCAATCCTAAATGGCCAGAAATAACAATATTTCTTCAAGAGAGAGGTCTACGTCCTGAAGATAGACCTGATATTATCTATAGATTATTTAAGATGAAGCTAGGCAACCTATTAAATGATTTGAACGGTGATAGTACATACAATGTTGGTTTTTTCTACATTTTGTTTTATATTGTTATTATTATATTTAAAATAATAAATTGATTTAAAAAAAAATTTGCAATCTTAACTTCTTAAAAGTATATTTTCAACCATGTATACGGTTGAATTCCAGAAAAGAGGACTTCCTCATGCACATATTTTGTTGTTTATGCACCAAACAACAAGTATCGGATGTTGAAGACATTGACAAGATAATTAGTGCTGAGATTCCGGATAGAGCTGGAGACCCCGAGTATTTTGATATTGTCAAGGAAATGATGATTCATGGTCCATGTGGTTCTTTTAGCATGAATTCTCCGTGTATGAAAGAAGAAAAATGCTCTAAGTTTTATCCAAAACGAAATAATGAGTCTACAACAGTTGATAAAGATGGTTATCCTGTTTATAAGCATCATGATAATGGTCGATTTGTTGGGAAGAATGATTTTTGGTGTGATAGTAGGTATGTGGTTCCTCATAATAGAGTTTTATCAGTTCGATATAGAGCTCATATCAATATAGAGTGGTGTAACTAGTCATCCGCAGTGAGTACTTATTTAAGTACATTCACAAGGGACATGATCAAATAGCATTTGGTCTAAGCAGATCTAATGTTGAAGGTGTTAGTAATGATACACTATCTGAAGATCCTGAGATTGATGTAGATCAAAAAGATGTGGATGAAATCAAGTCATATTTTGATTGTATGTAACTCAAGTATAACTTAAATTGGTTCATATATTTGTAATATGTTTTCGTCTTCACTATTATTTTATTAATTTATATTAATAATTTATTTATGATCTGTATTCATTTCCCGTAAAAATATATATACATAGGTATACCTCTGCTTGCGAAGTAGCTTGGAGAATTCTGGCATTTCAAATCCACTATAGATCAATTCCTATTGAGAAGCTATCTTTCCATGAAAAGAATCAACAAATTCTGGTTTGGAAAGATGATGTTCCGGTCGAGAGTGTTTTGAATCAAAATTCTATTGATTAGTCTATGTTTGTTGCTTGAGTAGAACAAAATAAACATGATCCAGAAGCAAAGAAACATACATATGCCGATTTTCCTTCCAAGTATATATATATATAACAAAAAGGCCAAATCATGGAACAAAAGCAAAACTGTGAGATTCGTTGTTGGAAGAATTTACTATGTTCCACCTTCAGTTAAGGAATTATTTTTCCTAAGAATTCTACTTAACAAGTTTAGAGGTCCAGCATGCTATAAGGATATCAGAACAATGGATGGTGTAGTGTACAACACTTTCAAAGAGGCATGTGTTGCTAGAGAATTATTAGATGATGACTCAGAGTATATTGAAGCAATTCAAAGTGCAAGTCAATGGGCAACATCATCTTTTTTCGCCAGGATTTTGTCCATATGCTATTATGTAATAGCATAACCTCTCTAGAAAGCGTTTGGAAAGCTACTTGGAAATTATTATCAAAGGATATTCTTATCAAAAGACGGACATTACTCAATAGCAAAGGTGAAAATTTACTTTATATTATATAACTGATTGGATATTTGTTACTAACTTTATCTTTAAAAAATACAATTTTAAAAACTTTAAAAAACAATTTTATGTAGATCTTATGTTAACTGATGATCAAATTCAGAATTTCACATTGGCCAAGTTGGATTCTGTTTTGAAGTCTACTGGTAGTTCATTGTCAAGGTATCCATCGTTGCCACAGTTAGATGCTTCTTATACTTAGGTTCAAGTAAATCATTTTTTGTTTGAGGAGCTAAACTATAATTGTGCCCAGCACAAAGAAGATCACAATGTAGAGGTTCAACGATTGACCCATAAGCAGAAGATTATTTATGATAATGTTGTACATTCTATACTAAACCATAAAGGAGGCATTTATTTATTTTTATGGTTTTGGAGGTACCGGCAAAAAATTCATGTGGAAAGTTTTATTGTCAGCTATAAGGTTTAGAGGAAAAGGTGTAATCAATGTTACTTCTAGCGGAATTCCTTCTTTCCTGTTAGTTGGTGGGAGGACTGCCCATTCGAGATTTAGTATCCCTATAAACCCTGATGAGGTTACAACTTGCTCTATGAGGAAGGGGTCTAATTTAGCTAATTTGATCAAATAAGCATCTCTTATTATATGGGATGAAGCTCCCATGATGAGCAAGCATTGCTTTGAGTCTCTAAATAAAAGCTTACGTGATATAATTGGGGTAGAAGACAAACCATTTTCTGGAAAAGCTGTTGTATTTGTTGGTGGTTTTAGACAAGTTTTATCCGTCATTGTTGGTGGTGGTAGAGTCGATACTATAACGGCAGCATTGAACGCATCCTATCTCTGGAACGATTGTAAAGTTCTCAGGTTGACAAAGAATATGAGGCTATTATCTTCTTCTAATTAAGCATTGATGAGTCGGCCATTGGTGATGGTAGAATTAATAAACCTAATTCAGGTGAAGTTATAATTGATATTTTGGATGAATTACTTATTAGAGGAACATCTGATCCAGTCATCTCTATTTATTTTGAAGTATATGGTAATCTTTTAGATCATCTCTATGACCCAATATTCTTTCAAAATTGACTATATTATGTCCCATGAACATGGATATTGATCTAATTAATGATCATATGCTTTCACTTCTATCAGGTATGTTTTTAACATAAAACTTTGATTTTTTTTATTCATTTGGCTCTCTAAATATGTTAATAATTTAATTTAATTTATTGATAATAATTTAAGTATCACGAACGGATTTTTAAATAATTAATTTTTTTTTACTTGCAGGGGATGTAATGACTTATCTGAGTGCAGATAGCCTATGTCCAAGTGATTCTTATTCGATTGATACAATGATCTTTACACCAGATTTTTCTTAATAATATTAATATGTTTGGTTTATGTAATCATTCTATCAAATTGAAAGTAGGAGGTCCTATTATGCTAATGGAGAATATCGACGCTAAAGATGGACTATGTAATGGTACAAGACTGCAAATTACTCAAATGGTTAAACAAGTCACTGAAACTCGTATAATTACCGGAGACAAAGTTGATGATAAGATATTAATCACTAGAATGGTCATTTGTCATTCAGATACAAAGTTGCCACTCAAAATGCATCATAGAAAATTTTCTATATAAGTTGCCTTTGCTATGACAATAAACAAAAGTCAAGATCGGACACTTAAAAAGGCTGGTTTATTTCTTCCAAGACCGGTATTCTCTCATGATCAACTATGTGTAGCTGTTTCTAGAGTGAAATCTAAAAACGAATTGAAGCTTTTAATCTTGGATAAATATGAAAATGCTCAAAGCAAGACAATGAATGTTGTTTACAAGGAAATTTTCCAGAATTTATAGAATGTAAACATTACTATTGCTTTATGTTTTTGATTATTTTTTTACAATATTGTATCGAGGTTTTTGACTAATTTAATTTCTATTTTCACCTCTAAATATTTGATTCATATCAAAAAAATTATTTTCACCACTAAGATATTTGATTCATATCAAATGAATTTTGGTAACAATGTGTAATCCGTAGTTACACAATAATTATTCTGTAATAAAAACATCAAATTCATTACAATTACCAACATTAATAATATGTCAATCAATTCAAAACTAAACAAACATTATTTTTGTAAAAATGGTACTTAGAAAAACCAATCATTTATATAAATGTTACTTTTATATAATTCCAATATATAGTCACTTTTATATATAGTAGATATAGTTCTACAATATATAAATACTAAAAATAAATGTTATTTATCTGAATATATTTCTGATTTTTCTTCAACAAAGATTTTTAATTTATCTAACAATTTCCAGAATGAAATCTAATATAACATCAATATTTGTTTTTATAATAAAGACTACTATTTATTTCAAATAGCTAAAAATCATCGTAAAACTAATTATTTTACCTACTTATTTAGTAAAATTCATGATTTTGATTATTTTGTCTACTTATTTAGTAAAATTCATGATACAAAATTGATGAACAAAAATCAAGTTCTTACAATGTTATCTTCATTAGTTGATATTCCGAATTCACAAAAACGTTTTTATAAACCAATTTACAAATCAATATTATATTGGCTGTTTTTAATTTTTAATAGAAGTTTCTCACATTTTCATCTTCGTAATAAACATTTATAATCATTTATATACATTAAACAATATTATATTCATAAGTACATTAATAATTATGATAATTCTTGATTTGTCAACAAAGCATATAAGGATTATTTAAAATACCAAATACATAAATAAGTATGATAATTCTTAACTACCAAATACATAAATAAATAATTTTTATAATTCTTAATAAGTTTAAAATTGCATAACTGCATAAATACCTTCTAATTGTTTGGAAATATAAACCAAGACTCATATTCCTAAAAGCATACTTCACATGTTCCTCCAATTGGTAGATTTATTCCTTCATCAACATTTTCCCAACCATCTAAGAAAGGAAGAATCTCAATAAATTCTCCATTGCATTCACATTCTCCTTTAATGTACGATTGTTGGAGAACATTCAACTGATTTTCTCCTCGCCAACAAAAAGCAGCTAGTCCATTTAAGACAATTCCTCGAAGTTCTCCTAGATACTGTAATATTTCAACTAGTGTCGACCTCATTAAATTTCTTAATACCGTGTAACCTTCATCTCTTTTATTCCCACCAATACATATCAAAATGAATTCATAAAGCAATTTGACCTATGGAATTCCAGCATCACTAGCTTTAAGTAACCTATCTAAACCATCTTCTTGGTTATCATTCACAAAATAGTCTCTTAGCCCACATCGGTAAATTGCTTCAGCATTACCGGAATCACATAACATCCTATGGAAGTTATTAAATATATTTCTTCAATTTGGGAACGATAAAAAGGAAAATTACCAATAGATATGTTGCAGAGCACTTCATCTTTGTTACAGATATCCCTAAATTCTGGAAAAACAACTCTCACATTATGAATCTCTTCAATCCCTTCAAGTCTACATCTAGAAATGATATTCGTTAAAATTTCAACTGGCATATCCATGAGATTTGTAACTGGAACATCTTTTTCTATAAACAAAAACACAATTAGACTTATTTAAGTCTCTAATGATTAATTATTTTGGTTTAAATAAAAACATATCCATATATATAATTGACTTTTAACATTATTTATATATAAACCCTAAAAATATAGATACATTTAAAAACAATAGAACAAAAATCAAACCGTAAAACAATATATAAATTTTTAAAAACTCTATTAATTATTTGCTAACAACTAATTACAAAAAAGAGTAAACTTTGCATCAAGTTTTACCAAATTTCTTTGTCTCAAGTTGTTAATTCTATTTTGATAACTTATTTTACTAAAGAGAAGTCAATGTAGCATAACTTACCTGACTTTCTTTCGGATTTAAATCCCGATCTCTTTTCATCTATCAAAACAATATAGCTTCAATAAGAAATTATAGTAAAATGTCTACGAAATAAACAAACATTCATTCTAAATATGTAAATAAAAGTGACGATTTCACTGTAATAATGATGATTTGTAGCAAGCAATATGAGAAAGGTTTTATAGTGATGTGTTTTGTTATTGAGATTGTCGATTAAGGAAAAATAAGTTATAAAAATCTTTTGGATGGTTTGTTTTCTCAAGTTAGAAGATTTTCTTCCATGTAATGATTACAACGGTTACCAATAAAGTAGTGGTATATTTTTCTTAATTTTTTATGTTTATATTGAAACGATTTTTTTAAGAAAACATATTAGAATAATATTTAAAAATATTATTAATTATATGAGAGATATGTACATTTAAATTTTTTTTTGTCAATAAATTCCTTCATTAATTAACTTCAACTACTCTGCGGCAGTATTGTTCAAAAGAAAATCTTGAAGACATGCCTTTGCTACGGCATCTGCCTCCAGATTACAAGTTCTTGGAATGAAAGTAAAAGAGATAAAATTGAAAAGTGAGAGAAGATTGGAAACATCTTGTAAGATTCCATAGATGTCTGGGATAATCACGCCATCGTTAATGGCTTTGATGAGTGTTGAAGAATCAGATCTGATGTCCAAATTTCGAATGCCCAGAGAGTAACTACTTTGGATCGCAAGTCTGATTGAGAGGGCTTCTGCCATCAATGGTGATTTGACAAAATTAAAGGTTGATTTGATTGAAGTTTGTCTTGTATCCAATTTGAGTATCACCACTTATCCTGAGGAGAGGGATACTTCATGCCATGCTGCATCTGTATAGCAAATCGGGATCCTATTATTGGGGAGTCTTAGTTCCATCTTTGTCGCTTTGGATCTTTGATTGATCACTTCCTGCGCTCCCATCCACTCTCTTGCCGCCTGAATTGTTGTGAGTTACACCTCCTGCTTGGTTTGATACCTGCTTTCAAAGAAAAATTTATTTCTTGCCTTCCAGATGAACCAGATTATCCACAAGGTTAGAGGGGTAGTTTGAATTCCCGTTGGTGGTAAACACTTTGCTGGTTTTAGAGATTTCCAGATTTGATGGAATGGGAGGTTTTCATCTAGGTCAAACTGATTTGCTAATGGAGTTTCTTTCCATATTGTCATTGCATAGTCACAGAAAAGGAATATGTGGTTGATTGATTCTTCTTTTCCACACCTTTTACACCTTGCTTCTATTTCAATTTGTCGTTCTCTTAAATTTGTTCCAGCTGGGATTGCTTCATGGAGACCTTTCCATAGGAAGAATTTTAACTTTGGTGGTGCTTTGATGTTCCATACGTCTTTCTTCCAATCAATATATTCCCTGGTCTGCGGGTTTTGATCGTAGTTTTTTGTCTCCAAAGCAACATAATACCCTAATTTCACGGCATAAGATCCCATCTTTTCAGGTATCCAGATTCGTTTATCTTGTGCTCCTCTGTTACTGAGTTTAATGCTTCTGATATCTGTTTCCCAATATGGCAGCAATTATCTAATTTTCTCGACATTCCATTCTTTTCTTTCAGTATCGATGAGCTCAGAAACTCTGCTAGACAGGTCCTTCTCTGTGGGTGGGCCTATTGGAGTTGTTATCTCTGAGTTAGGTAACCACTTGTCCCTCCAAATATCAATACTTTTCCCATCGCCAACTGCCCATCATAATCGTTGTTTTAACAAATCTCTTCCCAGCAAAATACCTTTCCAGGCATAGGAGCATACAGACGGTTTTGTTACTTCAAGAAAATCAACTTTTGCACAATATTTTGCTAGCAAGATACTTCCCAATAAGGACCATGGATCTATGAGTAGTCTCCAACTGATTTTTGCCACTAAGGCCACATTAAAGGCTTGTACATCTCTGAATCCTAATCCTCTTATGTTCTTCGATTGTGTCATCTTCTTCCATGAGATCCACAACATATTTCTTTTTTCTGTACTCTTATCCCACCAGAACCGAGTTAACTCTAACTGGATTCGGTTTGTTAATGAACTAGGTAGAAGGCAACAGGTCATGGCGTATATAGGCAGCGAGCTTAATACACTTTTGAGCATTACATTTCTCCCAGCCTGAGATAGAAACTTGTTTTTCCAACTTTTCCTTTTTTGATGAATTTTGTCAATAATACTAGAAAATAAATCCCTCTTTCGTTGCCCAAATGTTCTCGTAAACCGAGGTATTTGCCACATCCGCTGACTTGGTTGATTTGTAGCTTTTCTTTCAACCTCGTTTTCTGACTTTGCATCATTTCTTAGAGAAAGTTACTGCTGATTTCTCTTTGTTGATGGCTTGACCGGATGCATCTTCATACTTTTTAATGATTCCTTGCAGTGTATTGATGCTTCTAATGTTTCCTTTACAGAAGAACATGGTATCGTCTGCGAAAAGGAGGTGGTTTATTCTCGGTCCATCCTTTGAGACCTTCAGGCCCGCTAAGGTATTATTTTCCTGCGCTTTCCTGCATACACCTGATAGAGTTTCGCTGCACAAGATAAATAAGTAGGGTGAGAGTAGATCACCTTGTCTTATTCCTCTAGTGGGTATGATTGACCCTTTAGGTTCATCGTTTATAATCACCGCGTATTGGACTGTTGAAACACATTGCATTATCCACCCCACCATCTTTTCGTGGAAACCCAACTGATGCAGAACTTCTTTTATAAAATTCCATTCAAGTCGATCATATGCTTTAGACATATCTGTCTTAATTGCAATTGCTCCAAATTTCCTTGCTTGAGATATTTTAAGGTAGTGAAGGATCTCATGGGTAATTAGCACATTATCTGAAATGTTTCTTCCCTTGACAAAAGCAGATGTGTATTGGAGATGATCTTTGGTAGGATGATGCTTAATCTCTTTGAAATCACCTTTGCAATTACCTTGTATATGAAATTACATAGTGCAATAGGTCGGTATTCAGATACCTTCTTTGGCGAAAGAACCTTTGGAATTAATCTAATTAGAGTGACATTAGTTGTGGATTGCATAACTCCAGTTGCAAAGAATTCCTTAACCTCTTTAATTATTGCTTCTCCTACAACCTCCCAGTTGGCTTGGAAAAAGGCTCCAGAGAAACCATCCTATCCTGGGGCTTTATCAGCGTGTATAGAGAATGCTGCTAGTTGAATCTCCTCGTTTGTCGGTTCTCTAATCATTTCTTCGTTCTCATCAGCTGAGATTCTGTTTTCCAAGGCCTCCTGAATTGTTTCCTTACAGTTTCTATGAGTGGTAGTGTACATCTCTTGGAAGTATCCAGTTATGACTTTTGTTATTTGCTCTTCTTTATACACCTCATGTCGCTGTTTATCTTCAATGACTGAAAATCTGTTCCTTATTTTTCTACTTTTTGTTGCAGCATGGAAAAACACCGAATTTTGATCGCCTAGTTGAAGCCATAGAATTCGGCTCCTTTGGCGCCAGTATTCCTCTTCCTCCTAATATGCTGATTTTAGTTTGTTGGTGATGTTTCCTATCTCTTCCAAGTCATTGTGAGGGCTTACCATTGCCTCTTCTAGAGCTTTTTTGTATATCTCTATCTTTTCCAAACTGCTCTTATTCTTTTCCTTATTCCAGTCAATGATAGTTGTTCGAGTTCTGTTCATTCTTTGGTGCAGCGATGAGATTCTCTTTTTATTCCATTGTTGCTTGATTAAAGCTTTGACTTCTGGATTTTCTTTTAATCTTCTGTCAAATCTGAATATAGTCTTCCTCCTCTTCTTTTCAGGTTCAAGGCAAGTGAGCATCAGTTTGTGATCTGAGGCTTCAAACCATAAGTAAGCACATTTACTTGTTGGGAATAACTCTAACCATTTCTCTTCTGCCATCACCCTGTCTAGTCTGCATCTAACAATCTGACCTTGTCTGGTCCCTCTCCAAGACAAGTAGTCATCTGTATGAGGCAGATCAAAGAGGCCTGATTCGGATACAAAGGATCGAAATTTTCTAAAAGAGCTTTCAGGCCGTAGAGCACAACCTTTCTTTTCCTCATTGGAGAGTATATCATTAAAATCTCCCATCATTATCCATGGTGAGTTCCTTATCTTTTTTATCTCCAGGATTTTGTGCCAGCTTTGGACTCGTTTAGCTTTGTCAGTATTGCAGTATGCAAAAACTACATAGAAACACTTATCTTCTAACCTTATGAGAGTGTCAATAAAGTCTGGGGATGAACTTTGGATACTTATTTTGACTCTGTCTGTCCATAGTAGTAGCAGGCCTCCACCTCCATGTCCTTGGGAGGATACAATCTCGTGGTTTTTGAAGTTTATGCTTGCCATTTTTTGGAGAACAATGTTATCGGCATTTTTTGTCTCCATTAGGAAAATTATGTCCGATTGATGTCAAGTTTTTAGGCTCTTCAGACGACGAACTGTCAAGGGATTTCCCAAACCTTGGCAGTTCCAGATCACAATTTTTAAGGAAGAGGAGAAGATGGATTCTGAAAATCCATTCTCTTCTTTTGATAAGCTGGGATTATTGGGATACTTTGGGAAGGATTTGATGGGTTTCCCAATTGAATGTCTGCTGTTGTTGTTACTCTTGGAGACTCTGCTTTCTTCCTTTTGTCTATAGTCAGTTTCCTTCTCGGTGAAAGGCTTACAAGAGCAGTTTTGCGTTTTCTGGAACTGATACATGTTGTCCAGGGGCTGATCATTATCTTTTTTCTTGTTGCAGGTCGTCCAGGTTTCTTCTTTATTATCTCCATCCTGGGTGCTGTTGGTGGAACTTGGTCATTAACCAGTTGTTGTTCTAAGCTTTGCACTACTGTTTGTTTTTCACCGGGTATATATATTCTCTGGGTTAGTTGTTGTCCTTCTCCAATATCCATGTTATCTTGCTCATATCCTTGAATCAAGCATGGTCCTAATCTCTGTGATACATGGATTCTTTCTGTTGCCATCTGAGAGTTTTGGTCCATGGTTTCTGCATTATTCATCATCGATGGGCCTAATCTTTGCCGCGCTGAGGTTTCTCCTAATGAATCATCGTGTTCCTGGACTTCATTGCTTATTATTTGTGTCATTCTATTTTTCGAGATTTCGACCATTCTAGCTGTTGTTCTCTCTATATCTCCAGATTCTTCAATTCTCTGGTATTTCTGCTTTTGTATAGCACTCTCTGTTGGATCTGCTACGTTAGCATACCTCACCATTACGTCTCTCGATTCTCCTAAGGCTTCCTCGTAGCCCTTTGGTTCACTTGAGATTTCCTCTCGATTTTGGATTTGTTTTGAAGAGTCTGATAATATTCTTGCATTTTCATTAGCAGGTGTTCCCATTACTGAGCCTTGTTCTACAGGAATTGAGTGGGATTGGTGGGTTATTGCTCTCCAAACTTGTGGAGGGTTTCTTTGATATTGCCCTCTGTCTTTCCTTCCAGTTTGTATACTTGGGTATGTACTTCTGCCCCTTCTTGTGTTTTGATTGTTGTTCATTGGTTGTTGTGCATCTCTAGCTCTTTTTCGATTCAATCCTGATATATAATCAGACTCACCAGCATTTTGATATGAAGATTCTTCCTTTTTCTGGTCTGTTTCTTTCCTTAAATTTCTGTTGAGCTCAGATGTGACTGATGGTTCTTCATTCTTTTACAGTCTTTGTCTTCATAGTCCAGCCTCTTACACAAAAAACAATATTTGGCGAGTCTCTCATAAACCAGTTGAACTGTCACCTTGGTTCCGTCAGCAAATTCAACCACTAACTTGGTTATCAAAGGTTTTAGCCCGTTAATTGTAACTCTGATTTGAGCAGCAGATAGTGATATATCTACTTTTTCCAGCTTGCCTAAACCTTGTCCAATACTGGTTAGCGCTTCTTTGGACCACAAATGTATTGGTAGACCTTGCACTTTAATCCAGAAGGGAATTAGTGTTGGTAATTCTGGATAGGTTGTAGCTTCCCATTTCTCCAGTATCACCATCCATTTGGCAAAGTGATAAGGTCTGTTATCTAGCACTGCTTGCATATCTTCATTAGATGAGAATTGGAATTGAAACATTCCTTGGCATATATCTGCTCCTACAACCCTTGTAGTAGAGATCCAAAAATTTGAGAGAAAAGGAATCAATGACCAGACTTGTTGTTGTTCCATATTTGTTACTCTCCCCACCAAAGTAAGAGCGTGCTTCTTTATCAGTCCAGTGTTGTCAAAGGTAGGAACTTCGACAAACAGAGTTTGGTTTTCCTCACTATCTTCTACAATAGCCTTTCCTTTTTCAGAGTAAGTGAGTCTTCGTGCCATTTTTCCAAGAAGACTTTATAGGTTGTTTGAGGGAATTGTTTGAGCTTGGAGTAGAAGTTCTGAGTTTGGCCTCAACTCTGCAAAATTAGAGGAAAAAAAAAATGTTGATTCTTAAAAAACGAAGAATATGGTCTCCACACTTAGTGGGAAAGTTTAAAACATTTTGCTCCACTTCCTTGCTAAAGTTTCCAAGTGGCTAACTGGTACGGATCTGAGAGTTCTCATCATGGTGTTGAAGTCCATCGGAGAGATAAGTAATTCTAGCCGGAGTTGCGAGTTTCGAGGTGGTTTCCGAAGCTAGATTACTATTTTGATGGTCAAAACCAGTTAGAAACGAAAACAGGATGGGAAGGTTTGAAAGAATCAGTCATTTCAGGTAAAAAACGGTAACAAACTCAACCATGTTGGGAAGTGTGCCCGAGAGAGTTTTTTTGCATAGTTTATGCTGCAGAAA
>OVBA01005225.1:174-20600 GCA_900406435.1 Lepidium aucheri
ATATTAATAAGATGATTATACTTGCTGAATTGATTAAAATATTAATAAATAAAAATATGTCAAATTGACACAATAAAACAAAAATATGAATGAATCTACAGAGTTAAATGAACACGAGTCTAAAACTATATATATATATATTAGTATATATTTGATAAATTACTTATGATATTAATAAATAAAAATATGTGTTCTATCGATAACGTATAACACATCAAAATCAAACAGATCTTAAAACCTAAATAAATACACGGTCAAAACCCTAAATAATATGAGTCTAAAAATTAAGTTATAAACGAGTTTAAAACATAAATGAACATGAGTCAAAACTTAAATAACACGAGTCAACAAAATTTATATGTAAAATTGTAATACATCAAAACTGAAATAAACAGGAAAAAAAATATTTAGTGTACAACATAGATTAGTGATCACTATTAATTTATTTTTAATATATCAAATATATATATATATAATTAAGTAATTAATAAATTTACACATACAAATCAAACCATAAAATAAATAAATAAATAAAACAAATATTACCTAACCCGTGCATAGCACGGGACATTATCTAGTCATATATAAAAACACTACATAGTTTTTAATTTTTCAATACAATATAACAACAAAAATAAAACAAAAATCTCTAAATCTATTTACAATTGGGACACAGAGTACTTAAATTGTTGAAAATTTGTGTAAAATAATATGTGATCTCGAAGCAACCTTCCCCTTGATGAACCGATCTGATGTATGATCTAATTTGTAACAGACAAGTTTGTTAAGACCTATAATCATCAATCAAGACATATTGATTTTATATTAATTACGGCAGTGCATAAATGTGTTAAATTCATTGTCGAAAACAAAATGTTTTAAATCCATCTAATTTATAAATTATTTATATGTTTTCTGGGAGACACTTTCATTTGACCGTGTTATAAACTATAGAATAAATTAACCTACAAGTTCACAACAACACTTAAAAATAGGTTAAGGTAAATTTTGCTACAAAATTATATTAAAAAATTTAAAATTAATAAAAATATAATAAAAAAACTCTAAAAAACTAAAATTTTAATTAAAATATATATGTTCTTGATTTAGTTCAGTACCGGTTTCAATTTGATTTTCCGGATACATATATTTTAGAACACATTCTGGTATTTTGTCGGGTTCAGTTTATCCAATTTGATATTTTGGTTATTTTAGTTTAAAACTTATTAATGCATCTTTATTTTTCGGATAAGTTTGGTTCGGTATACATCAAGTTTGGTATAGATCAAGTTCGGATTTGAGTATTTTTTACATAAAAATTCAAATTAAATAAGATTTAATAGATAAACTCAGAAAAACTTAAAGTTGGTTTTTAATTTGGTTTGAATTCCGATTTGAGTTCTGTTTTTAGGTACATAGATATATGACTCGTTTGACTATTTTTCATGTTCCTCTAATTCAAATCAATTTTGTTTCGGATTTTGAGTCTCTAAAACAACATATCGGAAACAATATTCCAAAATATCAACACGGTCTAATAACCTAAATGAACACGGTTTAAAAAAATAATTAAAACAATCAAATTTTATATTATAACACGAGTATAATCATAGTTTATAAATAAAATAAACACATTATTGTTTTATTTTATTTTTTAATTGAACGCAAGGAAAGAAATACCAGTAGGACAACTAAAGTTAGACTTTCATAAAGATCGTTAAAACCTCGTTATCAAAAGGTAGTACGAATATTAAATTGGAAATTTCTCATTATAACTATTCAATTGGAATATTCGTGTTTCCACAATAATTCAGTATAAGGTTTTTGATTTTGATTTTTCTTATTTTTTGAATTTTCCGTTTGAGGTTTGCAAAGACTTTGTCTGGCTGTTTTCTTTTTTGTTCTTCATTTGTAATCATTTTAGTCTGATGTTGTTATTCTTATCTTAATTAATTACAATTAGGTGTTGCCAACTACATTTTTACAAATTTTTTTGTTGTTGTATGGGTTTTTAAACCGTGTATATTTATGCATAATAAACTATTAAATGAATTGGAAAAAATATTTAATTTACGGAATAATTTTGATATTATTTTAACATGTGAAACTTAATTTAAATATACATTATATTGCAATATATTATATCTTTTAATTATAATTGGCTATTTCATCAATTAGTAAATAAATTAGCGCGTTGACTGCGGGAAAACAAAATTAGACCAATAAGTACACGACGAAAGAAAAAAAAGACCAATAAGTACTGAAAGGCTTTCTGATAATTATGGGCCGTATATTTGGGCCTAGAAGGCCTAGTTTAAAAGCTTATTGGGCCAAACACGGAACTATTCGGTGTTTTTTTTTTCTTTTTCTTTTTTCTCTTGGGACTTAATGTATTACTTATTTCACGATTAGTGTAAATGTTGTGAAAAGCGACGTCGTTTGGAAGATGTTAATTTCTTCACGTCTTTGATAAACCCTAGAGTCTTCGTCTCTTTTCTTCTCTCTTCTTTGATTAACCTGTTAAGTCTCGATACGAGACCAAGAAATTTGAATGGCCGGTGAATCAGATGCATCGACCATTGCTACTTTGTCCTGTGCTCGTTGCGAGAAGCCAGCGCATCTTCAGTACGTAATACCCATCATTCCTTTCTTCTTCTTTTTCGATTTTACTTGCATAGTTGCTCTTTAACTTTGCTTCAAAGTTCGATTTTGATTTCGATAACTGTTGCTTAAGTTAGGACTTAGATGGTTAATTGGTAATGTTCACTTCGAATCAAGTGTTATGGATTGATCCGTCATATCTTGGTTCCAGTTGAGGCTCCAGTTTCAAGATTTTAACTCGAATTAAGCACTTGTTAAACTTTTTCTCTATGTTCTCAGGTGTCCGAAATGCGTGGAATTAAAGCTTCCTCGTGAAGAAGCCTCTTTCTGGTATTTCTTATTAACCTTTCTGATTACTGGGTCTAAATAACTTGTTCATTTTCTAAAGTTTTGATTTTTCATTCTTGTGCTAACAGCACTCAAGAATGTTTTAAGGCCGCTTGGAGCGCGCATAAATCAGTACATGTGAAAGCTCAGCTGTCTTCAATTGCGAAAGCCCTTCCTGGTGATCAGAATTCTGATCTAATCAGTCAAGGTTGGCTGTATTGCGTGAGAAAAGGACAGGCTAGAACACCTAAGCTTCCACACTTTGATTGGACAGGGTTTGTAACCATGATTTCCCATTGCTATATGTTGATTAGATATTGTGTAATGCTTTTGTTGTTGTGAGTTCTTCCTGATCTTCTTCTTATTTCTTCATGCTTTGTGTAGGCCCCTAAAGCAATTTCCCATATCTTCAAAGCGTGTTGTGCCTGCTGGGATTGATAAACCTGACTGGGCAATTGATGTAAGTCTCGTTCCAGTTCGCTTTCGATAGTGAAATAGTCATTTAGCCAAGAATGGCTTAGTCCCAAGACTTGTACATGAGTTGTTATAGTCCAGTTTATCTGTACTGTCTCTGTGTAGATCTCAATTGTCTGGCAGTGTTTTTTAGTTTCTAGTTATTCCTTTTCATACATTCGACCAAACTTTTCAGGGGACTCCCAAAGTTGAACCGAATAGTGATCTACAACATGTTGTTGAGGTTAGTGATGCGTTGATACTTTAGCTATTGTTCATTCAGTTTTCTTGTATCTCTTTTTTGTGAATTTTTTATTTCATTTGATTCTCATCATATTGCTCTCAACTAACAAGGTTTTATATCTTTATTGTAGATAAAAACTCCTGAACAAATTCAGAGAATGCGTGAAACCTGTAAAGTTAGTGTTATTTTCTTTTGCTGTATTGCCTAAGATGACGTGTCCCGCTGATCATTTCAAGGTTATCATCTGGACATATTCTGCTATCAGATTGCAAGAGAAGTTCTGGATGCAGCAGCTAGGGCGATTTGCACTGGAGTGACAACTGATGAGATTGATCGCGTAGTTCATGAAGCAACCATTGCAGCAGGTTTGTGGCTTTAAGGATTAAGTGTTTTACTTGAACCTTCTAGTTTTTTCTTATCCTCTTTGGAAGTCAATTCCTCAACTTTATAACAGCAGCATTATAATAGTATATAATCGTATGTTGTGGTAGGAGGATATCCATCACCCCTCAACTACTATTTCTTTCCCAAATCTTGCTGCACGTAGGTACTTCTTTTGCGTCTACTTTTTTAACTTGAGCATGTTATTCTTTTGCTTCTAAAGTATGTGTTTTGAATATATCTTTTCAGATCTGTTAATGAAGTAATTTGTCATGGAATTCCGGATGCCAGGTATGCTTACGTTTGAATATTCTTAGAGCCTTTTTATGATTTAATAGCTAAAAAGACTCTGGATATTTTAAAGCTAATCATTCGTTGTGATTTAATTGCTTTAGGAAACTAGAAGATGGCGATATAGTAAACGTTGATGTAACAGTCTATTATAAAGGTTGCCATGGTAAGTTTAGCCCCTGCAGATAGTTTGATATATTATCGTTTGTTTGTTACCTATTGAGACATGCCATCTTATGGAATGATTTATGGGTAGGTGACCTAAACGAGACATACTTTGTTGGAAACGTTGATGAAGCATCACGTCAACTGGTTAAGTGTACATACGAGTGCCTACAGAAAGCCATAGCAATTGGTAGGTGCTAAGTTTTTCCTGTTCGTAGCTTTTATGTTTTCACTATTTTCTGTATCAAATTTTGTGAAGATCATGCTGATAGTTTCTATGCTTTAATTTCTTTGTCTCTTCCAGTTAAGCCGGGAGTTAGATTTCGTGAAATCGGAGAGATAGTAAACCGCCATGCTACAATGTCTGGGTTATCAGTGGTAAAGTCTAGGTTTTTTTTGTTGGCCGTCTACAGTCATCACACTATCTGTTTGTAGAACCTCTGTGTAAAAGTTATCTTACTTTTGATTTACAGGTGAGATCCTATTGCGGTCATGGTATCGGAGATCTTTTCCATTGTGCCCCTAATATTCCTCACTATGCACGTATCCTTTGTTACTTGGAACAAAAGAATTTAGTGACCTGGTATGTTGTTTTATTGTTAGTCTATGCCAGTGTAAATGTCCTTAACCCCGAAAATCAGGAAACAAAGCAGTTGGAGTGATGAAAGCAGGTCAGACTTTCACAATTGAGCCAATGATCAACGCAGGTGAGTTTCTTTTACATTCGTTACACGTTTAAATTTGTTGCCTACTCCATAGTTGAATTTTTGAGCTAAAACCATAAGGGCACACTGTCATGGTAGGGGTGTGGAGGGATCGAACATGGCCTGATGGATGGACTGCAGTTACCGCAGATGGTAAACGCAGTGCTCAGTTTGAGCATACCCTTTTGGTAACGGAGACTGGTGTTGAGGTTTTAACGGCGAGGCTTCCTTCATCGCCGGACGTGTACCCCTGGCTTAGCAGCAAGTGATAAAGCGTATGGTTCTGGTTGTTCTACTCATTTTGAATTTTGTGATTCTTTGGGTTTTGATTCGTAAAATTTGGAATAATAGCGTCAATCTTTCTGCCATTGGAAGACCATATGCTGTTGTTGCCTTGTTGTCCTTTTTTATGTAGTTTCATCATTACTGTTTTGATTAATATGTAAGAATCATATTGATATTGAATCTGAAAGTGAATCGAATAGACATAGTTATACTGTTTCAGTGAACTTGAGGTGCATAGATTTTTGTTTTAACCTCTAAATCAAACAGAGGGTTCTCTATCGCAGTGGTCCACCAAAACCGAATTTCGATAACGTACCGAAATTCGATAACGTTCTTATTTCCGGTTTGATATTAACCGAAACCAACACCGGGCTGTAACTCATCTTCTCCGTCTAGCTCGAGTTCCCGTCTCTCTTATTCGGTCGGAGAAATGGTTCGCCTGTTTCTTACACTTTCTCCGGCGATTTCCCGATTATGTATCTATCCTCGACTCTCTATTCTTTCGACTAATCGTTCTCTCGCATTACAAAAACACCATCTCTATCCTTCATCTTCATCCAATTTTCAGAGGACGCGTCTTTATTCTACCGGAACAAGAATTTCCTCCTTACCCAATAGAAGAACGTCGGAATCCGATGATAATTTGGTCGTTCTGGGGATTGAGACGAGCTGTGACGACACTGCCGCAGCTGTAGTAAGCTCATTTAATCACATCTGGTCTTTTCTTCACCTAATTGTTTACTTATGAAAACTTGTATTAGTTCAGTGCTTGTTTCTTAAATTGAAATTTGTGGTTTTTAGGTGAGAGGTAATGGTGAAATTCTTAGTCAAGTCATTTCTTCTCAGGTAAAGATCAGTCCTTTGCTTTATCCGCTAGCAGTTTCTTTGACGTGCATTTGATGTTTACAAGAATGGCTTATAGACAGTTTTTTGTCTGACATAGCTTTTCACATTGAAAATCTGTTTCCTTTATATAATTCTTCATGTTTCACCTGTTTTGATCTTGGAATTGGCCACATTAAGGCAGAATTGCTTGCCCAATATGGAGGCGTCGCTCCTAAACAGGCTGAAGAAGCACACTCTCGGGTTATCGATAAGGTAATAGAGACTTTTTATCATTACAAAGCATCAAGACTCATACCTTCCAAGTATCTAGATTCTGTCCTTGTTAAGAATTGGTCCAGATACTTCCTTATGTCCCGAAATGTGGATAGGTTTAAGCCTTTGGGTTTTAATGCTGATGGCAGACTAAAAGATGTGTATACATTGGTTGCAGGTTGTGCAAGATGCACTTGATAGAGCCAATATGACCGAGAAGGATCTCTCTGCTGTTGCTGTTACCATTGGACCTGGTTTGAGCCTCTGTCTACGTGGTAAGTCTGAGGAAAAAGTTTCAGTCTTGTACTTTGCAATAACAAGTGTTGTACGAATACTAATTATGATGTATTGTTTCTCTACGTGTTATACAGTTGGTGTGCAGAAAGCTCGAAGAGTTGCTGGTAACTTCAATCTTCCAATCGTCGGGGTTCATCACATGGAGGCTCATGCCCTTGTTGCTAGGTATTGCTTAATGAGCTCGCTTTTATGTGTGTTTGTCCCAGTTGTAGTTTTGTATATTGCTCACCAACTTTTGATTTATCTTTGTAGATTGGTGGAACAAGATTTAAGCTTTCCTTTCATGGCATTGCTTATATCAGGTAGTGCTTTTATGGTTTCTTTTCTAAGCATTATCAGTTTCACAAGGTGATTTAGGTTTCTATCTAAACAGGGACGCCCTTTCTTTTTCTGTTTAGGAGGGCATAATTTATTAGTTCTTGCTCATAAGCTTGGGCAGTACACACAACTTGGGACTACAATAGATGATGCTATAGGCGAGGCATTTGACAAGACAGCGAAATGGCTCGGCCTTGATATGCGCAGAAGTGGTGGACCAGCTGTTGAAGAACTTGCTTTAGAGGGTGATGCCAAATCTATTAAGTTCAATGTAAGTGAAACTAGTTTGCTTATTGGTTAAAGGTCTTCTTTTTCCTCTACTCAATTCCGTAATATTTTTATGTTATGTTGTTACCTTGTTTATCAGGTTCCAATGAAACATCATAAGGATTGTAACTTTTCTTATGCCGGTTTGAAGACTCAAGTGAGGCTAGCTATTGAAGCCAAAAAAATGTAACGTTAATAGTAGTGAGATCTTAAAATCACTGTACAAATTGTTTATCCCAGTTATGTGATTATGTCACATATGAAAGCTTTGTGTTAAAAAATTAATGGTCTTTTGCTGGATATGCAGCGATGCGAAATGTCCCCTCTCTTCTGCAAGCAACGAAGACAGAAGAAACCGTGCAGATATTGCCGCTTCTTTCCAGGTACAAATCGATCTGTGGTTCAAATGTTCTTGTGAAAAGCTGACTTCTAACCATATTCAGTTTATATGAACCAGCGAGTAGCTGTTTTGCATCTGGAGGAAAAGTGTGAACGAGCAATAGAGTGGGCACTAAAACTAGAGCCTTCTATTAAACATATGGTGAGGCTTAGAATGAAGAACAAATACCCTCTGGTTTGCCTTACAATACACTTATCGACTAATCTTCAGGTAGTCTCTGGTGGTGTTGCTTCAAACAAGTGTGTACGACATCGACTCAATAGCATTGTCGAAAACAAAAACCTAAAACTTGTTTGTCCTCCTCCTAGTCTTTGCACAGACAATGGTAAAAAGAGATTCTCCTGTGGATCAAACTATTATATACAGAGAACAGAAACTAACAACTCATTTACTTATCCAGGAGTAATGGTGGCTTGGACTGGTCTTGAGCATTTTCGTGTAGGAAGATTCGATCTACCTCCACCTGTAAATGAACCTGATGATTTCGTGGTATGTTTTAAAAGTAAGCTCAATACTTGCAAAGATTCTACTGTTTGAAAAGAACTTTCTGATTGATGTTTTGTGGGATATGATTTAGTATGATGTTCGACCGAGGTGGCCTCTAGGAGACGAGTATGAGAAAGGAAAAAGCGAAGCTCGTTCTATGAGAACTGCAAGGATTCATCCGTCACTTACTTCAGTCATTAGAGCAGAAGACTCTCTTCATCAACAAACACAAACGTAGAAGAAAAGATAATCCAAAACTTGAAGCTTAATAACGTTATATGTCTTGAGTCTCTCAATGTAATCTTCTCACAGAGGAATAAACGCTTTTCCGGTTAATTATTTAACTTTTTTCATTCAGATCGTGGTTCCGGTTAACCTAAACCATATCCGGTTAATTTATACTATTTGTTCGTATAATAATGGCACCAACACTCGTTTGGACGGCGCAAATCACCGACGATTGAAGAAACTTCGCTCGAGAGTACAGTCATGGAGGCATGGAGGTTACCGTTATCATCTTCGATTAGAGGAAAGCTGATATCTGCTGGATATACTTCACTGTCTTCGATTTCTTCGGTCTCTTCTTCTGATCTTATTCGAGGTGAATTTCTGCTTTTACCCTAATCATATTCAGAAGATGATAATCCCTTGTTCGTAGAAGGGATTTTGGGGTCCAAACTGAAATTGAAAGAGATTTCGAGTCGTTTCATGAATATTGTCTCCGATCTAAAATGATTTTCCAGTGAACCGTAATAGATTACTCCTGGGTTTGACATTTAGGTTTTATCACTTTTTGATTAAAAAGTCTATTCTCTCGTAGTATTCTGTGTGTGCGTGTTTTGAGGACGCATTTGTCAATTTTGTCATCTTTGTGTGTGATCAGAATTAAATATCACAGAGGAGGAAGCATTTGAGATTTTGAAGCTGGCTAATCAAACCTTTGGATCCAATTCTATCATATATGGTAAGTAGATGAACTCTTTGGAAGCAATTTTGTGTCTTTCTTCTTTAATGATTCGCTAAAGGATACTTTTTTCTGAATTTTCTATCTAAACAAGGAGCAAAAAACGCTTGGGATATGCTTCATGAGGAAGAATCATTGCCGCGCATCACAACATCTTGTTCTGATCTTGATAAAATCTTAGGTGGTGGAATTAGCTGCAGGGACGTTACAGAGATTGGTAAGTGATATCCATTTTTTCCTTTATTTGGTTCAATTTGGCAACAATGTGACTTAATCTTTGCTTTCTTTCCAGGTGGGGTACCGGGGATTGGCAAGACTCAGATTGGGTAAAGCTTCACTGGTTTCTTCTAGTGTCTCATCGGGCTTTTTACACTTCAGTTAACTTCAATTTGTTTTCAGGATCCAGCTCTCTGTGAATGTTCAAATTCCTCGTGAATTTGGTGGTCTTGGAGGGAAAGCAATATATATAGGTATGTTTCTTTACTAATGTTGACTAACGACTTGCTTTATCACTTCTTGGTTGTTGATGCCTGAAATTCATTAGTTTTTGTATGCTACAGATACAGAAGGTAGTTTTATGGTGGAGCGTGCTTTACAGATAGCAGAAGCTTGTGTAGAGGACATGGAAGAATACACAGGATACATGCATAAACATTTTAAAGCGAATCAAGTAAAAATGAAGCCCAAAGATATTTTAGAAAACATTTTCTACTTCCGCGTCTGCAGCTACACTGAGCAAATCGCATTGGTCAATCATCTAGAGAAGTTCCTCTCTGAAAATAAAGATGTAGGTATAAGAATCTAAGTTTCCATCTATGAAATTTATTGATCTTGCTGCTACAAGTATATTGAAACATAAGTCAAAAGCCACTAAGAAAAACCGGTTTATCTGTTATGTTTGCAGGTTAAAGTTGTAATCGTAGATAGTATCACGTTTCATTTCCGTCAGGACTTCGATGACTTAGTCCAGAGGACACGAGTGCTCAGCGAAATGGCTTTAAAGTTGATGAAACTTGCCAAAACGTTCTCACTTGCGGTAAGAATGTACCTCTCAACACTTCCCGATAGCTTAATAAGTGAACGACACAATCAGCTACATCACAAATTCATATGGTCCAATTTCAGGTTGTGTTATTAAACCAGGTGACCACAAAGTACACTGAAGGCTCCTTTCAACTAGCTCTTGCATTAGGTGAGCCAAACTCAAAACCTACCATCTCTATTTGCTATTATCATCATCAATCATTAGTTATGATTCTTAGCGATCAACTTGTGCTGTTTTCAGGTGATAGCTGGTCTCATTCGTGCACCAACCGAGTTATTCTTTATTGGAACGGTGATGAGCGTTACGCGCATATTGACAAGTCCCCTTCACTTCCTTCAGCTTCTGCTTCATACACTGTCACTAGTAGAGGTCTAAGAAACTCCTCCTCAAACAGCAAGCGAGTCAAGATGATGTGAATAGTCAGCTTTCTCCGGTTTAGTTTTTGGTATGGTTCTGGACTCGATTTAACTGACTGATTAAAACTGGTCTGGTCAATACCAGAGTTGGTGGATTAGTGACTAAATATTTCTTAAATCAAAAGCAATTATGTTCTTCACCAACTCTTGTCATGACCATGGCTTTTGCTTTACACACCAACCATGCCAGATTCTCTTTATGGATTTTAAAATTTGTTATAAAAATTGACATTGGTCGAGTGATGAGCAAAAAATAAAAATGAATAGTCATTGCTATATGTAAGTTTTTATATTATATGGACCCCACTGGTTATACTATATAATATGTTGAAAATTAAAAACCAACGAGAAGGCATCTCTGATTACATTTCTTCATCATTAGTCTCTCTCTCAATTAAACCAGAGAGCACCAATGGCTTCAACATCTTCTCTAGCTCTCTCTCAAGCTCTTCTTACCCGAGCCATCTCTCAGAATGGCTCTGAAAAGTGTGTATCTTTGTCACCTTTCTCTGGTCTCAAATCTACTTTCATATGCACCACCTCTTCCTATAGACGCAGGGCCTCCACGAGCAGTCACTCTCTCCGTCCTCTTGTTCGTGCAGCAGCTGTAGAGACAACCGAAACAACCACTGATTTGTCTCTGATTGATAAATCGGTGAACACGATCAGGTTTCTGGCAATAGATGCGGTTGAGAAAGCGAAATCAGGTCATCCAGGTCTTCCAATGGGTTGTGCTCCGATGTCTCACATTTTGTACGATGAGGTCATGAGGTATAACCCTAAGAACCCTTACTGGTTTAACCGTGATCGGTTTGTTCTCTCTGCTGGACATGGATGTATGTTGCACTACGCTTTGCTTCACCTTGCTGGCTACGACAGTGTTAGGGTTCGTCATCTCTTACTCGGCTTATTAGTTTAGATTATTAACGAATTATAGATAGATATATCCTCTGCTCATTTGAATCATTTTGGA
Source organism: Lepidium aucheri (assembly GCA_900406435.1). Lineage (NCBI taxonomy): Eukaryota > Viridiplantae > Streptophyta > Magnoliopsida > Brassicales > Brassicaceae > Lepidium > Lepidium aucheri. The sequence continues at coordinate 11,890 of OVBA01005225.1, forward strand.
GGCTGAGATTTAGGATTGAATAACAAAGAAAACTGTGTTGGAAATATTTTATTAGGAGGAAGATTTGAAGAGCTTCCGTCAATGGGGAAGTAAGACTCCAGGACATCCTGAGAATTTTGAGACTCCTGGCATTGAAGTCACTACTGGTTTGATTTTCTGCTTCTTTGTGGATTTTGTTTCATGTCAGATCCATCATTTTATTACCATTTTTTGTGTTTTGCTAATGTGCAGGTCCTCTGGGACAAGGTATTGCAAATGCTGTTGGTTTAGCTCTTGCTGAGAAGCATTTGGCTGCTAGATTCAACAAACCTGACAATCAAATTGTCGACCATTACACGTAATATTAGGAGTCCATCCCCTCAATTTTATTTATTTATCAGTTTTCTTTTAGGATTCTTATGTTGGAAAATTGCTGCTTTGTATTAGATATTCGATTCTTGGAGATGGTTGTCAGATGGAAGGGATTACAAATGAAGTTTGCTCTCTGGCTGGCCACTGGGGACTTGGAAAGCTCATCGCTTTCTACGATGACAATCACATTTCCATCGATGGAGACACAGAGATTGCCTTTACCGAGACTGTGGACAAACGCTTTGAAGCTCTTGGATGGCATGTTATTTGGGTTAAGAATGGAAACAATGGTTATGATGAGATCCGTGCTGCCATTAGGGAAGCTAAGGCTGTGACAGACAAGCCTACTTTGATAAAGGTATATATCTGCACAGATTTAACTCATTAAAAAACGTTTGATCTTAAGGGCATTGGTATTTACTGTTTTCTGGCATGGTTTAGGTTACTACTACAATTGGTTATGGGTCACCTAACAAGGCAAACTCATACAGTGTCCATGGAGCTGCACTTGGGGAGAAGGAAGTTGAGGCTACCAGAAATAACCTTCGATGGCCATATGAGCCGTTCCAGGTACCTGAGGATGTTAAAAGGTAAGTAGAACCTTACTACACTTGTGTTTATGTTTGTGATGTGGGAACCTGCATTTGTAATTAACTAAAACTTTTATGTTTTCTAGCCATTGGAGCCGTCACACCCCTGAAGGTGCTGTTCTTGAAGCTGATTGGAATGCTAAGTTTGCAGCTTATGAGAAGAAGTACCCAGACGAAGCTGCAGAGTTCAAATCTATTATCTCAGGTGAATTGCCTGCTGGTTGGGAGAAGGCACTTCCTGTAAGTACAACTTCGAATATCTGTAACTTTTAATCAATATTCTTGAGATGTGTCGTATTTACGGCAAGCTATATATTTTGTTTTTCAGACATATACACCAGAATCACCAGGTGATGCCACCAGAAACCTGTCTCAGCAATCTCTAAACGCTCTTGCCAAAGTTGTGCCCGGTTTCCTCGGTGGGAGTGCTGACCTTGCATCTTCTAACATGACATTGCTCAAAACATTCGGCAACTTCCAAAAAGACACACCTGAAGAAAGAAACCTTAGATTTGGTGTCAGGGAACATGGTATGGGAGCTATCTGCAATGGCATTGCCCTTCACAGCCCCGGTTTGATCCCTTACGGTGCAACTTTCTTTGTGTTTACTGACTACATGAGAGCTGCAATGAGAATCTCAGCTTTGTCTGAAGCTGGTGTTATATACGTTATGACTCATGACTCCATTGGTCTTGGAGAAGATGGACCAACCCACCAACCCATTGAACACTTATCTAGTTTCCGTGCCATGCCTAACATTATGATGTTCCGTCCCGCTGATGGTAACGAAACAGCTGGTGCATACAAAATCGCAGTCACTAAACGTAAGACACCTTCAGTCTTAGCCTTATCTAGACAAAAGCTGCCTCAACTTCGAGGAACATCCATTGAAAGCGTCGAGAAAGGTGGATACATAATTTCTGACAACTCAACCGGAAACAAACCTAATGTGATTTTGGTTGGAACTGGATCAGAGCTAGAGATAGCTGCTCAAGCTGCAGAGGAGTTAAGGAAAGAAGGCAAAACTGTGAGAGTTGTTTCCTTTGTATGTTGGGAGCTTTTCGATGAGCAGTCAGATGCATACAAAGAAAGTGTTTTGCCATCTGATGTATCAGCTAGAGTTAGTATTGAAGCTGGATCGACTTTTGGATGGGGAAAGATTGTTGGAGGAAAAGGAAAATCAATTGGAATTGATTCGTTTGGTGCAAGTGCACCAGCAGGAAAGCTTTATAAAGAGTTTGGTATCACCATTGAAGCTGTAGTTGCAGCAGCTAAGTCACTTATCTAAAGAGTATCTTACTGTTGCTTGGATTTGAACTAAGAAACTTTCCATTAGCATTATTCTCCTTTTTCCATATATTGCAAAAACAACAAATAAAATAAAGGATAATTTTGTTTTCTTATTGGTGATTTCACTTATTACACTCAAATTATCCATTAGAATTTTATTCGAATATCCCAAAGAAACATTAAGAAGCTTTTTGGAAACAAGAATTTGGTTATCCACGAAAACGTATATTCCTATTTACACGAGTTGTTCATGGGCTTTTATTAGTTAGGCCCATTAGTATTTTTAAGGCCCATAGTTTCTTTCACCTACCAAACCCAAAAGGCCTCCAACTTGCTTTCAATACTGGTTGACGAAAACACCTACTTAACACGTGTCATAATTTCATTGGCTATGACAAATGCTCATACCAGTTTTGTGTCGTAGAGCTTTGGGTTGGTGAAAGATTTGATGGATGCCTTCTTTTGTCTCACCAACTCCCAAATGTGTTTATATTTGTAAAGCCGCCAATAATACAACAAACCAAACAAAAGTTTTATAAAAATTCGATCTTTGTGATTAGACGAACAAATTTCTGCAATTTTGCGTAGTTGGTAGAAGTCAGAGTGTTTCACAATTTCTCAAATCCTTCTCCAATGGCGCAAGTTAGTAGAATCTGTGCACAGAACCCATGTGGTATTATCTCTAATCTCTCAAACTCCAATCAACGCAAATCGCCTTTATTGGTGTCTTTGAAGACGCAGCAGGCTCGAGCTTATCCGATTTCGTTATCGTGGGGATTGAAGAAGAGTGGTTTGATGTTAAATGGTTCTGAGATTCGTTCTGGTAAGGTTATGGCTTCTGTTTCCACGGCGGAGAAAGCATCGGAGATTGTGCTTCAACCCATCAGAGAAATCTCGGGTCTTATTAAGTTACCTGGTTCCAAGTCTCTCTCGAATCGGATTCTGCTTCTTGCTGCTTTATCTGAGGTAATATCACTTGATTTCGTGGTTTTTGGTGTTACAGTTTAGAAATCTACATTTGTCCGGCTTGAGATTGAAGGTGTTTTGCCATTTTGCTGTGTAATTATAGGGAACTACTGTTGTGGACAACTTATTGAACAGTGATGACATTAGTTACATGCTTGATGCGTTGAAGAAATTGGGACTTAATGTGGAACATGATAGTGAAAGCTGTCGTGCGGTAGTTGAAGGATGTGGTGGGATATTCCCAGCTTCCATTAATTCAAAGAGTGATATCGAACTTTACCTTGGAAATGCAGGAACTGCCATGCGTCCACTTACCGCTGCAGTTACTGCTGCAGGTGGCAATGCAAGGTAGCTAACAAAGTAAAATGCTTCTTAGTTTTGATCTTTCAAGGATCGATCTTGTGTTGATGGTTTTTGATCGGTTTTATTCTAGTTATGTGCTTGATGGAGTGCCGCGGATGAGAGAAAGACCTATAGGGGATTTGGTTGTTGGTCTTAAGCAGCTTGGTGCTGATGTTGAATGTACTCTTGGAACTAACTGTCCTCCTGTTCGTGTGAACGCTAATGGTGGCCTTCCCGGTGGAAAGGTGAGTAGATGATCGTAGGCTTAGCTTGGAAAGATTTCAAATTTTTTTGTTTCTTGTAAGCAGATGACCATTAAGAGGAATTGGATAGGGAATGGCATTGTTTTCCTTTAGTAGGAATTAACTTATTTCTCGATTACCATTTTACATGTATGGTTTCTTGATTGACACATTGAATATGTTTGCATTTGCAGGTGAAGCTTTCTGGATCGATTAGTAGCCAATACTTGACTGCTCTGCTCATGGCAGCTCCTTTAGCTCTCGGAGACGTGGAGATTGAAATTATCGATAAATTGATTTCTGTTCCATATGTTGAGATGACATTGAAGTTGATGGAACGTTTTGGGGTTAGTGCTGAGCATAGTGATAGCTGGGATCGTTTCTTTGTCAAGGGTGGACAAAAATACAAGTAAGAATTATTCGCCTCTTCCATTTTTTGATATCACATATCTTAGATTGAGAAAATTATGACTGATGAAATGGCAAAAATTGATTTAGGTCGCCAGGTAATGCGTACGTAGAAGGTGATGCTTCTAGTGCTAGTTATTTCTTGGCTGGTGCTGCCATTACCGGCGAAACTGTTACTGTTGAAGGTTGTGGTACAACCAGCTTGCAGGTAAATTCGCTACTTTGGATCATTAAACGATGATACTAAAAGTGTATAGTGAAATTTGATTAGCTCAAAGTTTTGTATGTAAAAGGCGTCAAATAGTTGTCTATATTATATTTTCAAGAATCTAGGCTCAATTCTTTTGTTTTGTGATGATTCTCAAGGGAGATGTGAAATTCGCCGAGGTTCTTGAGAAAATGGGATGTAAAGTGTCCTGGACTGAGAACAGTGTGACTGTGACTGGACCACCAAGAGATGCTTTTGGAATGAGACACTTACGTGCTATCGATGTCAATATGAACAAAATGCCTGATGTAGCCATGACTCTAGCCGTGGTTGCTCTCTTTGCCGATGGTCCAACCACCATTAGAGATGGTAAGTAAACCACTCTCTAAAACTTAGTGTTTTTCAATATTCATGGTCACTCAAATCAATTTGATCAATACAGTGGCTAGCTGGAGAGTAAAAGAGACAGAAAGGATGATTGCCATTTGCACAGAACTTAGAAAGGTAAAAATTTTGCTCTCTCACTCTTTCAGCTTACACTGCTCTCATTCTAAGTACACCACTGCATAAATTTTTCCCGTTTTGTGTTCAGCTGGGAGCAACAGTAGAAGAAGGTTCAGATTATTGCGTGATAACTCCACCAAAGAAGGTGAAATCAGCAGAGATTGATACATATGATGATCACAGAATGGCAATGGCATTCTCTCTTGCAGCTTGTGCTGATGTTCCAATCACCATCAAAGATCCTGGTTGTACCAGAAAAACTTTCCCTGACTACTTCCAAGTCCTTGAAAGAATCACAAAGCACTAAAAGGAAAACTCTAAACTCTGTTGTCTTTTCTTTTGATCCAAAAATGGTTATGTGTTTCCTGTTTCTTTCCTCTGTAACATTATTAGTAACCAAGAGTCTTGTTTGCGTGTACTTTAACTGAGTGAGTATCGGTTTTGGTCTTAATACTCCCGTTATTAGCGTCTTATAATGGGCCAATCAATCAAGTCCATTCTTTCTCAGCCCTTTTTTACTCAAACTCAACCAAACCAATATTATTTTGAGTTTAATTGCTTTTACCTATCTGGAACTGAATCCAAACTAAATTTTCAGTTCCTAACTAAATTTAATTTAGTTCTTATTGATATCACATTTCGAAACTGAAAGAACCGAAAACCAAAAAAATCGGAACCAGAGCTAGTTTTAACCCAAGATTCCAAAAGACTGAAACACTGCTCTTGCACATTGAAATCACTATCACAGTCACATTGGATTACCAATTGGATCCATATAGTAATGATGAAGAGAGCTTAAAACAAAGTGGTAGTAGTAATGTTATTTGTCTTGGAATTATAACTGCAATGGGAAAAAGACAAGAGAGTAGATCTTGGAGTAGATACATCTGAAAGAGGGACAAAAGCATGGGGACATGTTATGCCAATTCATAAAGAAGAAGAAAAAGGACATGTTCTTGTCTTATCTAATCAAATCTTCACATGGCCTCTTTGAGTACCATTATAGCCTTTTTCATTCACTTGTATGACCTTTTTGTAATTATAAACATCTTCTGATTCCAACTACATTTTTTTGCTTCAAAAGTGAACCTATAATTAGAGATGGTAATGTATAGTAATTAATTAGATCAATGTTTAAGAGCCCAAAATATCTATTACACAATCCAAGTAAAGAATGTATAAACATAGAATTTAGAGTCAATCAACAACTTTTGTTCAAATTTAGGGTCAATTTCTTATTTAAAAACAAATCAACAAACACAAATTTATTAACCAAAAAGTTAAAAACTTTGGTTCAAATTTAAGAGGCTTCCCTGAAACCTTGGAATATTAGTATTCACCAATCAAATTTATGACAATAAATCAAATTTTCATCAACTAAAAGTCAAAGAGATCAAAATTACTTATCTTTGACTCTCTTTCTCTTCTTCTTCTATCTTCTTTGGATCTCTAAATCTTCAATCAAAATCAAACTTTCTTTATTTCAAACACCCTGTAAAAACCAAAAACATTAATCCTCGAATATATTAGTAAAAGATAATATTCGTGTTTCTCATTATGGAGTCATAATAAAGAAACCTTTCCTTTAATTTAATCCCCATTGAAGAAACCTGAAGATTCTAAGAAGCTGTCATAAAAACTTATAAGGAAGAAGAAGAAGAGTGTTCAAAGAATCAACCTTTTTCCTTCATTTTCTCGAGAAAATGTCACGTCTTGATGATATACCTTCAAGTCCAGGAAAATTCAAAATGGAGAAATCTTCTTACTTATATCGTCTCAGATTCCAATCTTCATTAACAAAATTTGCATTCTTCTCCTTCTTCCTTCTTTGTCTCATCTCTTTACTCTTCCTCCGATCTCCACCATCTCCTTCACCATCTGATCTATCTCGTCGCTCACTCCGAACCTATAGCTATGGAGGATCCGCTTGGGAAAAACATGTCAAAGCCTCAGCTAAAATCCGAACCTCTAATGGAATCACAGTTTTAGTCACTGGAGCTGCTGGTTTCGTTGGAACTCATGTCTCCGCCGCATTAAAACGTCGTGGAGATGGTGTAGTTGGTCTAGATAACTTCAATGATTACTACGATCCATCTCTGAAACGAGCAAGACAAGCTTTATTAGAAAGAAGTGGTATCTTCATTGTAGAAGGAGACATAAACGATGGTGAATTGCTTCGTAAGCTTTTTAAGATCGTTTCTTTTACTCATGTAATGCATTTAGCAGCTCAAGCTGGTGTACGGTACGCAATGGAAAACCCTAGCTCTTATATTCATAGCAACATTGCTGGATTTGTTAATCTTCTCGAGATCTGCAAATCTGTAAATCCACAACCAGCGATTGTTTGGGCATCTTCAAGCTCTGTTTATGGACTCAACACAAAAGTACCATTCTCTGAAAAAGATAGAACAGATCAACCAGCAAGTTTATACGCAGCAACTAAAAAAGCCGGTGAAGAAATCGCTCATACTTATAATCACATCTATGGATTATCACTAACCGGATTAAGATTCTTCACTGTATATGGACCTTGGGGAAGACCAGACATGGCGTATTTCTTCTTCACTAAAGATATTCTAAAAGGTAAATCGATTTCGATTTTCGAATCAGCGAATCACGGAACGGTGGCTAGGGATTTCACTTACATTGACGATATCGTAAAAGGATGTTTAGCATCGCTTGATACGGCGGAGAAGAGTACAGGTAGTGGAGGAAAGAAGAAAGGTCCGGCACAATTGAGAGTGTTTAACCTCGGAAATACATCGCCGGTTCCAGTTTCCGATTTGGTGAGTATATTGGAGAGACAATTGAAAGTGAAAGCGAAGAAGAATTTGATAAAGATGCCACGAAATGGTGATGTTCCATATACTCATGCGAATATAAGCTTAGCTCAACATGAACTTGGGTATAAACCAACGACGGATTTACAAACGGGATTGAAGAAATTTGTGAGATGGTATTTGAGTTATTACTCCGGCGAGAAAAAATCCGCCGCTAGATGATGATGATTGATGATTTTTTTCTTGTTTGTTTTTGATTTGAAGTAATTTTGGGAGATTTGTGAATGAAGAACACAGACATATTCTGTATTTTTATTTAATTTATTTATTTTACTTCTCTTGCAAGTAAGTAAGTAATTGTCTGTATCTGTAGTTGATTTGATTTAAATCTCCTATGTCAAATAAAAATGATTCAAGAACACAAAAACAGAGTCTTCAACATCGTCAACAGTTTTAGAAATCGTATTTAGTTCTTCCACTACCCAGAACAAGACACAACATATCTGGAATATTGGAAGTAGATTTGTGGAAGTTCCATGCTTCGAGCATTAATCGTTTCCTTGATCCTTTGAAGTGAACAATCTGCGGTTTTGAGAGAAGATGTGAATATGATGAATGGATTTTGGTGATGGTTTTGAGAGTTTTAGGGTTTTGAGAGTTACCTTGACATCTAATGGCATGCCATGGAACTGACCAGCACCTTCAGGAGGTGTCCAGTTGTATAGAGCACATGGTAGAAAAAGAACTGAAGCTCTAGCTATTTCTTGTGTGAAAGCTTGTGGCTTTGTGAATCTTTTCGCATCAAAGGAAGGATGAGAATTAACAACCCATACCAAAGCCATTTGATCACCAAGCATGCGCGAAGATTTCATGAATTTGGTTTTGTAAGCTTTTAGTACTTCTTCAAGAAAAACTTTAGCTCTGCATTTGGATCCCATGAGGACAAAGTCATCAATATGCCAGGCTTACTTTCCAAAGAGGAGAGAAAAGGAGAAATGCAAACCTTAGGATTCCTTCACGTGTGCCTCTC
>OVBA01005226.1:0-14950 GCA_900406435.1 Lepidium aucheri
GCCCAACCATTGTATGAAATTGGTTGGCGACGTAGGACGGAAAGTAAATCCATTTCGGAGGAGAAGAGGAACTGCACAAAGTCATGATCAATGATTCGGCCAAACACCATCGTGTCCATACGCCAAACTCTTGGAAGATCTGTCGCCATCAGTTCCAAGTCTTGTTCCGCATAGTTTAGTGGCCGTGCCATCAAGCTTAGCTTACTCATTTTGTGTATGCTATAGTAGGCGTAGTAAGGGATGTAGATGTCATCGTCCCTCCTGCCCATGTGAAACTGGTCTATGGCCGCCCAAAAGTTGTCCACCATTGTCGATAATGTTCAGTTGTAATTTAGTGAGGTATAGAGTAGAAGGGAAGGAAAGTTTGACATGAAACCTTCTGCTAGCTTCGGTTTTTAAGTGACATACTTAGAGTCGGAACATCATCTTGCTCTCTATCTGTCAGCTTACTCCTTCTGTCTCGGGATACACTCTTTACCTCCAATGCATGTTGGACACATGTCTAACTAAGCCGCCTAAATCTTTTTTGTGGAATCTCGACGATATGGTTGTTGCAGGGGATCATTTGTGATTGGTGTGTGCATGAGGATGTGACACATGCTGCTAGCTGAAGTAAGGAGGGCTTGGGGAGTGGAAAGGTTGTAATGATTAGTAGTTTAGGGGAGTGTGATAGTGTGTTTGAGCTTGGCGTGTGAGGATGGTTAAGCTGCTGTGTGAGTGTACCGATGAGCACGAAAATCCACTATAATGATTACCGACCAAGATTTGGGCCTAATCATTGGTGTTATTGAGCTATTAATGTCCATTTAAGGCCTATTTAATGTGGTGCAGCTAGAATGATTGCCACCCGAACCTCCTGATACTTTGTGGAAGTATACTTTCTTGCTTGTGCTCCAATGTGGCTAAGTGGCGGAAGGGGTTTAGTTGATTCTGCTACTAGGGTAATAGGGATAGAGATCTTGTATGCTCTTTTGTAATTTCTGTTGCTGCATACTTATGAGGTCCTACCTGATCCGTTTCCCCTTGCTTGTGTTGCCTCCTGTGTTTCGTTCCTCCCAATTGCTTCTTTGCAACCAGTGACTTTGCGTGTCAAAGTGGTCTTGTTTTCTTCTATATGATACCTCCAATTGAGTAATTATATTGGTGTTGAGCCGTGTTTCCTTACTCTGTTTCTTGAGTCTGATCAATTTAGCTTGATCAACCCTTATTTATGCCTTCCAAATTTCCTTGTCGTTTCTAATCTTGTACTCTGTTGCATATCTTGGTTCTAATTCCTACCTACTTGTAAAAGCCGAAGTTTTATTGAAGATAGCCCTGAATTCTTCGATTCATCTTTGGATAATCGCATTATCTTTGTTGCGTTTGTTATTTGTGAAGCAGGTTAGGCAGCTGAGCCAAAACACCATCGGTGATCTTGCATGTTGCTGGATTTGCTTGGAGGATGGAGTTCTCTTTGTCTTTACTCCTTGATCGGAGTTCTAATCCTCTTCTCTATCCTTTTGCATGTCTCCTTTTTAGTTTGGATCTTCATAAATAAGACCTCTAATTGAATATTATTCCTTGCTTCTTGAGATTCATTCTTGTATGCTTTTGTAATCTGGTATTTCTCCCTAATCCGTTTAGGATTTTGTCAATTCCCTGTTTCCTTCCGCTTTTGAGTGAGGTGGTCGTGGATGGCTTCATTCTTGTGGGTCGAGAAATTCAAGTGTAGCTTAAAAGTGGGGTTAGGGGGAGGAAGCTGGCTACAACCATTGTTATACCAGGAGTTTACTCTTCTTCTCCATAGACGAGAGAGAAGAGAAAAAAAAAAAATTTGTAATTAGAAAAAGGACAATTTTATAATTTAAAAGATAGAGGTATTGTGAGTGATATTATTAAAAAAATACTTGTTACCTTCATCCATGGTTTGTTCCTATTGTCAATTTAGATGTACTCAACAAATACTTCTCTCACTCGATCGCTTTCTTAGACGTTAGTTTCAACAAACTAACAATTCAATCAAACACACACACAAACTGTGTTTTCCCTTTAGATTCACTCTTTTTCCTTTGAATAATCAGAAATCTCGCAACACACAACTAATCCATTCACCAGTTTTTGATTCTTAACATCTCACCCAATCTCTTAAGATCTAAAAGACTCCTCCTTTCTCCTCCAAATGTTCTTCTTCTTCTTCTCTACTTTCCACTTCTGATCCAATACCAAAAAATGGTGGAACCTCTTTTTAGACGTTTCCTCTCTTCCCACAAGTCTCTCATCACTGTTTTCTGGATCGCTACATTTGCTTCTCTTTTCATCTGGCAATTCGGTGGCGTTTCAAGCCGAGGAAGCAATCTCTATAGTGGCTTTTCCGCTCTCTGGTGGTCAAAACCCGTCGCTTCTTCTGGTGGGTTTCCGAAGCTCAGACCTTTAGTTTTCAATCTGACTGACTTTGGTGCGGTGGGCGATGGAGTTACTATGAACACTGAGGCCTTCGAGCGAGCTATCTTTACGATTTCGAAGCTTGCGAAGAGAGGAGGTGGTCAGCTTAATGTACCTCCTGGTCGATGGCTTACTGCGCCGTTTAATTTAACCAGTCACATGACGCTTTTCCTTTCCGAGGACGCTGAGATTCTTGCTGTTCAGGTTTGATCTCTGCTCTGCTTTGGATCTAGATTTGGGGATGACTTTTAGGGTTTGCAATTATTGTTTATGAAGTGATCTATTAAGAATTTGTTCAATTTCTAGACTTCTTCTTTAGGTATAGATGTGGGTTTAAGTGAAATTAGATTTGGTGCTTGATTCAGTTCTAGAGAATTTGGGCAATTCATGGAAGCTTTTACTGAGTTGATAACACAGTGACAGATTTTATCTTTGTTTAGTTCTTTCTGGTTCCTGGAATGGCTTGAAGTTGGGAGTTGAGTAGAGTATGTAGCTTTAATGGTCAACACTAATCGATTAATCGAGAGCCACATCTTGGTTTACAATTGATATATTGATCAATACTGTTGAATTCGTCCTGTAGATCCCAAGAAGCATACTCTGAGGCGGCTTCTATCTTCCATTGTTGTATTTTTAACATTGCATTTCATGTCAACATTTTTAGGATGAAAAGTTATGGCCTTTGCTTCCTCCTTTACCTTCATATGGCTATGGAAGAGAGCATCCTGGACCTCGCTATGGAAGTTTCATTCATGGACAGAATCTCAGAGATGTCGTTGTCACAGGTCAGTCGGTTGATTTCCCTTGAATGAACTGGTTCCCCACATAGTAACTTAGTTCTGTATGTGACTCTTCTTGTGTATGCATTTACATTATTTTTCATTCAATCGATGTAAAAATGTGCACTCACAGTCTTTGTTATGATTTATAGACAGTAACTGACTTTGAGGGCTCTTTACATATCAAGGTTATGTAGAACTTAAGCTACAACTCTATTGTTTAACTTCAACCAGACTGTTTGGGGTTCTCAAATAATAATTACCAACCTTAAAACTTCTTTAAAATTTAGTTGAGTGAGATGAGTCACTTCCAAGCAAAAGCATAATCTATCGTTGATTTCTCTATAGTATGGTTGAAGCTTGTTATGTCTTTCTCTTTGCTGGATAAGAGCTTTAAGTGTAGTCTCGAGGTAAGAATCTACTGTGTTCTTCCGTTAGATATCCATAAGCCTTTTACAAAGTTCACACATATTGGTGAATAATCTTTATTATCTCTGCAAACCTGGGCGTTTATTCTGTCAATTGTATTATTTATAGCTATTATATGATGGAAAACAGGGAATAACGGTAGCATCAACGGACAGGGGCAAACGTGGTGGAAGAAGTATCGCCAAAAGCTGCTCAATCACACAAGAGGACCATTGGTGCAGATAATGTGGTCAAGTGATATAGTTTTTGCTAATATCACTTTGCGTGATTCTCCATTTTGGACGCTTCACCCATATGACTGCAAAAATGTCACAATCACAAACATGACAATTTTGGCTCCTGTGTTTGAAGCCCCAAACACTGATGGTATCGATCCTGGTAAGTAATTTTTACTTTGGCTGGATGTTGCAATATCTAACAAAGGAATTGAATTTATGATCACATATGATACTTATAATAGTGAAATAACACTGAAGATGGCGAAAGCTGCAAAATAGGTTTAAACACTGGACAAGCTGTAATATTAATGAAACAAAAGTACTTAACATTCTGGGTTCTCAAATCACAATTAGGATTCTAGCAACTAATTTATATAATTTTAGGAATTGTATATACTGAAGAGTGACATAGCTTCTTTCATTTCATCCGAGCATTTCTTATAAGCATATGGTACCTAATGGTTCCTAACATATGATCAAACTAATACATAACAGATCTGAGTATGGGCTTGGGCGATCTGTGTACACTACTTGGCTCTTATGGTGTCTAATCTTCTTGTTTTGCATCAGATTCATGTGATGAAATGTTAATCGAGAACTCTTACATCAGCGTTGGGGATGATGGAATTGCAATAAAGAGTGGTTGGGACCAGTATGGAACTACCTACGGAAAACCTTCAAAGAACATACTCATCCGAAACCTCATCATCCGCTCCATGGTTAGGTAAGAGAGAATAGCTTTCCCTAATCAATGTTGATCTTATAATCGACTTGGACCTAAAGCCTCTTTGCAAAACAGCGCTGGTATATCAATAGGCAGTGAGATGTCTGGTGGTGTCTCGAATATAACAGTCGAGAACATCCTGATTTGGAGCTCTCGGCGTGGAGTTAGGATAAAAACTGCACCAGGACGTGGAGGGTATGTCCGGGATATAACATTCCGTAACGTGACGTTAGATGAGCTGAGAGTTGGCATAGTAATTAAAACAGACTACAACGAGCACCCAGATGGTGGATTCAATCCTCAAGCCTTCCCTGTGCTCGAGAACATAAACTACACTGGGATTTATGGTCAAGGAGTGCGTGTACCAGTACGTATGCAAGGAAGTAAAGAGATTCCGGTTAAAAATGTCACCTTCAGGGACATGTCAGTAGGAATAACATACAAGAAAAAACACATCTTCCAGTGTGCTTATGTCGAAGGGCGAGTGATCGGAACCATCTTCCCGGCTCCATGTGAGAACCTTGATCGGTATGATGAGCAAGAACAGTTGGTGAAGCACTCTGATTCCCGGAATGCAACAGATATAGATTATGAGATATGACCAACAACAAAACAATTTGTGGCTTCTCGCGGCAACTTCGTTTCGTTGAGAGTTTGTACATATACAGCGGAATCTGGAAACTAAAGCAAAGCAGATTAAGTCACAGACAAAAGTATTTGCTATCACGAAAGAGGAAAATTTTCCATTGATCATTTATGTTTGTACTGAGTTCTTCTTTCTCCCTCTTTAACTTCGGTATACATACAAATGGAAATGGTGAAAATTAAAAGTATTGTTTTTTTTTCTCTTTGCGGCAAATATGAGATATTGCTTTTGTTATAGAAAGGGTATAAAAATGTATTTTTTTCATTTGAGAAATTTGACTACATGTATGCAAATTTTTCCAAAATTAGGTGAGTGACTTTTTTTTTTTTTGTCTCACTTCAAATTTATTAATAAGATAGTTGTAAGGTTGAAGGCCTCATTCCTTTTACAAAAGAACACAAGGGGAGATGATCTCCTCTACTTGTGTAAGTGATACCAACATCAAAAGAGAACTTGAAACAAACTAAAGATAAGATCAAAGTTCAAAATAGCAAAACACAACAACAAACTTATTGAAACGAAGAGAGGTCTAATACGAAAATGTGGTGACTGGATCAGATGCTAGAGCTCAATCATCTTGTGGTTTGTTCTCCACCTTATGATCAGAGCAACTCGGTTCTAGAGGCTTGAAGTCCTTGTCAACTGGTATACCAAGAAGGATCTCGTGCTCGGCTTGTATGTTGGTCTGAGACTCTTGTGTTGCCTGCAGCAAAGGATCAGGAGTTACATCCGGAATAGTAAGGTCCAGGTCTTGGTCTTCATTGGAAATTTCAGCCATGAAAGTGTCGGTAGGGTTGTTGAGAACATCGTCGATTGTGACCTTCGTGCTAGGAGAGCTGGTATCAATATCTAAGAAGCCTCTAGTAAATGGAGAGAGTGGTTGAGAGATGATCGAGTCTGAAGATGTGGATCAACTGTCCGTGGGATCTACCATTTCAGCGGATTGAAACTGGTTCTGGGGGTGATTCTGAGGGCCGTAGTAGTAGTCCAGCGATGAGTTGACGTGTGTGCAGTGTGTGGTGGGGTGAGTGATTCTTTGACAGATGAGGCAGAGCTTAGTGACCCACTCGTAGTAGTATTGGATCTGGAAGAGATCTCTGTTTTGACAGTAGACTGCTCTGTAGAAACGCAGTCTTTCGCCCGTGTAGAAGCTGACCTTAGCTCTAGCAACAAAAGGCCTTGTTACTGCGGAAGTTTCCATGTCGACGTTGATAACATCACCCACCAGGGACGCCAAAGTCCTGAAAACCTTTTCAGACGCGTATTGTAAGGGAAGATACCTTATTTGGACCCAGAGGTGAACCCTGTTCAGTGGACGGATTGCTTGGTTGTTGATCCATTTCTCTTTAGCCACTAGCCAACCATTATAGAGGAGCGGTTTCATGCGGTAAATGGCGTTCATGTCATCTTCTCTCTTGAAAAAGAACTGAGCAAAGTCCTTGTCCAGCATTCGTCCCTTGACCACTCTGTGGAGGCTCCAGTATTTTGGCAGGTCTTCTATCATGTCGGGGATACTTTGCTCAATAGGGTTGAGAGCTCTGATCAGAAGGCTTCTTCTGTTTCTGAGCATGCTGTCTTGATACATATGAGAGGGAAGGTAGACTGCAGTGTTGTTCCTTCCTAAGTCAAACTGGTTGAGAGCTTGCTAGAAGTTGCTATCCATAGGGGTTTGGTGTTACTGTCACCTTTTGTGAGGAGTTCCTTTTTATAGAGTGTATTGGCGGTGTTAGAGTTTCCCTCTTCCCTTTCATAATCATAATCTTTCTTGAGATAAGAGAGAAATCGTGCATGGGAGAGACAAATTATTAAACTCAATTTAAGCACGAAATAAAGTTTAATTTCCCGGGAAGATGGCATGCTTAAGCGAGCCGTTTATGTATGAGAATGCCACTTGGCAGACACTGAGAGAATCCTCAGTAGCGAAGCCGATTTTCTGTAATAAAAGGTTAAAAAAAACTTTTGGAGAGCTCAAATTTCATCATTACCGTGTCAGAAGGAGGTAATCATTAGGAGTTAAGATTCACCAAGCTTGGAAATATTGTCTTGTCCTTCAGCGACTAGAGATAAGGAGCAGATTTTATGATTGAAATCCATAATGGCAAGAGGATCAAAAATATGTTTGCTACGAATAAGCTAAGAGAAATTCCCAAGGGAAATTGTAGGATATGGACTCCAGGATGTTTGTAAGAATGAGTATATGGATTAGGTAGGTTCTAGAGTTGGCTTAAGATAGAAATGAGATAATCTGATTGTGTCCACAAGAGCTCCATTTGTTGAGATTTTGATGAGAAAGCCATATATGATTTATGAAGGATCAAGCATGGTTCTGTAGCCAGATAGGGAGGCCAATACCAATGTAGTTGTATTACCTTCCTTCAAGGACTACGCTATCAGCTATTGCCTTAGCGTTCTTGTTCTGGCTAGAAGGTATATGATTGAAGTTGCATACTGTGAATTCTCTGATCAGAGTCTTGATCTTGTTTAACCACGTTCTGTGTTTGGGCCATTGTGGTGGGTTGGAGACTGCTGCAAAGATGGTTCTATTGGTATGTGTATAGTGACATTAGAGATGCGTAACTCCAGTAGGAATTGCAGAGTCCATATTAAGCTTGAGGATATCAAGGCTAAGGGGGAAGAGGAGTCGTGGAGGACATGCCTAGCATGTAAGAGGTTTTGCTGGCGTTTACCGTGGAGTATAATAGCTGCTCCATGTAGGTGGTGCTGGTTAGACCAGGCTACTTCCCAGTTGATCTAGTGATCAGTTTTGACTTCCTCCATATAGGCGATAGAAGAGGTCTATCTTCTTACAAGGTTAGCTCTATTGGTGTTATACTTATAGATCATATACCATGCTTTCGCTTTCGCTATAGTTTCATGTGCTTTGAGTTGCAGGTTTGGTTGAACATTTTGGATAACAATTTTCATTCCTAATCTTCCAGATTGTCCACAGAATCCACGAGAACACGTCTTTCAATTCTTTGTGAGGCTGGTCCTGTCTGGTGGGGTCTAGAAGGAAAGCAAAATTTGTGTGTAGGGAGGATGAGGAGAACCCAAGGGGAGGGAGGATTACATTGTATAGCGCCCAGAGTTGCCTTGCCGTAAAGCAATGGAAGAGGCAATGATTAATGGATTCAGTTGTGATTCCACAGATGAGACACTTATCCCCAGTGTCAATATTCCTTGTTTTTAGCTTTTCCTGTACAGCTAGGCCTCCGAAAATGGCTCTCCATAGAAAGATAGAGATCTTCCTTGGGATCATTAAGTTCCATAATCTGTACTTTAATTGGTTCTCCAAAAGGTTTGTGGTATGTTATGTTTGTAGGGACTGGTGTTTGAGATGGTAGAGCAAATGGTAGCCACTTCTTACTGAGTATGTACCAGATAGAGTGTAGCTCCAGATCCAGGAGTCTTTTGAGTCAGTGCAGGGAGGCGTGGAGAGAATTAGTTTGGCATCTGACTCCAAAAACGTTTCTTTAACCTTAGTGTGGTTCCAATTTCCATTATGGATTAGTTGTGAGACTTTAAGATTTATATTGAATCTGGGCTCCTTACTAATAGGGAGTTTGGGTTGACCATCGAAAATCCACTTGTTAGACCATACATAGGTGTCCTAGCCATTCCCGATTTAACGTAGTAATCCTTTGAATAGGAGTTCCTTCCCATGGCTGATACTAGACCAAGCATATGATTGTTTATTCGCATATCCACTTGATAAGAAGTCTATGTTGTGAAAGTATTTGGCTCTGAACATTCTTCCCATTAGTGATTCAGGTTGAGAAAGAAGTCTTCAAGCTTGCTTGGCGAGTAAGGCTTGGTTAAAGTGTTCCACTTCTGTGAAACCTAAGCCTCTATCTTTTTTGTGTCTACACATTTTCTTCCAAGATACCCAGGGAATATTTTTCTGTCTTTTGTTGTGTTCCACAAGTATTTAGTGACTACACTTGTGATTTTCTGGCATATGGATGTGGAGAGTTTGAAACTGGACATTGCGTAGACCGGGAATGCCATTGCAACAGACTTAATCAAAATCTCTTTCCCACCCAGAGATAAGGTTTTGGAGAACCAGTTGTCCATGCTGGAGTCTAATTTCTCTGTAATGTATCGAAAGATCTGTTTCTTTGTACATTGAAAGCATTGTGGAAGTCCTAGGTATTTCCCAATACCATGATCCTGGTTGATGTTGAGTATCTTTTTGATTTCCTTCTTCCTTTCCGCTCTGACGTGTTTCCCAATAGCAATGGCTGATTTGTCAAGGTCGATGCTTGGTCCTGATATGTGTTCATATGTTTCAAAGCATCTTTTAAGTTCTGAAGCTTCTTGGGATGAGGCCTTACAAACGAAAAGGCTGTCATCCGCATATAGAAGATGTTGAATAGCTGGATGTTCCTTGTCAAATTTGATGCCTGAGATTCTCTGATTTGAAGTTGCCTTGTTCATTATGTGGATTAAGCCTTCAGTTCCCAGAACAAAGAGGAAAAGGGAAAAAGGGTCTCCTTGTCGAAGACCTCTTCCCGGAGGGATGTAACCATATGGGAACCCATTAATAAGGACTGAAAATCTGACAGATGATGCGCAGAACATGATCATTTGGACCCATTCTTGATTGAATCCTAGCTGTAGGAGTATGGTTTCAAGGAATTTCCATTCAAGTCTATAGTAGGCTTTTGACAGATCAGTTTTAACAATCATGAAATTTGTCTGTGCTTCTTTGTTAGTATGTAGGTGATGCATGATTTCATGGGCGAGAAGAACATTGTCAGAGATTAGTCTTCCTGAGGTGAAAGCACCTTGAGTTTCACAGATGAGTGTAGGTAGGAGGTGTTGTAGTCTTAAGGCTATGATTTTAGCCAGGATTTTATACATTACTATGCATAGACTAATTGGTTTGAAGTCTTTCATCTTAGTCGGATTGGAGCGTTTAGGAATTAGAGCTATATGTGTATAGTTCCAATCCACTGGGAATCGTTTGTTTTGAAAGGCTTTTATGATATCAGTAGTGACCTTGTCCCCTACAATGTTCCAATACAATTGGAAGAAAGCACCCGTCATCCCATCCGGTCCAGGAGCACTGTCACTTTTGATACTGAAAGCTACGCTTTTGATTTCTGTCGTGGTTATAGGTGCCATAAGTTAGGAGTTCATGGTCTCAGAAACCTTGGTGGTGATGTCGTTGAGTTCATTTAGTATGCCAGAAGGGTTGGTTGATTTGAAAAGGTTGGCAAAGTAGATTGCAACAACATTCCCTTTAGAGCCTTCTTCAAATTGCATATTTCCTCTCTCATCCTTGAGTCCAATTAGCCTGTTTTTTGTTCTTTTGTAGTTGATGTATCTATGGAAAAATTTGGTGTTCTGATCTCCCTGAAGCAGCAATTTTTCTTTGTTCTTTTGTTTCCAGAATTTTTCCTCTTCGTTTATCTTGTAGATCAATTCCTTGTTGAGGTTTCCCAATAGTTTAAGGTCCGGGATAGTTTTTGACATTTCCTCATCAATTTTTCTTTGTAGCTGGTCTGTCGTGTTGCGGGCCTTTGCCTTTTCTAGCTTTTTCCATAAGGAGATTTCCTTCCTGCAGGTAGCAATGCAGTCAGAAGTATTATGATCATGCAGGTTGGATGGTTGGGACCAGGCATTGTGAATCATGTCTCTAAATCCTCTTTTATTGATCCATCGTTTGTTAAAGAAACCTGGACATGAAGTTTGAGGTGTCAGCCATTATCTTGGTGTAGAGTGGACGGTGATCAGATCCAATGATGGGCAAGTAGGTTATGGTGGTTCTCGTGAAGGAGGACCACCATTCCGTGTTTCCAAAATTCCAATCCAGTCTGCATTGGACCCAGGAGTTGTTCCTCATCCCCATCCAAGAGAAATGAGGGCCCAAACTGGTAATCTCTTTGAGACGACACCGTGTAAGAAGAGTTATGAAGGGGTAGAAGGAGCTACTAGGCCTTCTGGAGCCTCATATTTTGTTTTCGTGTGAGATGATTTTGTTGAAATCCCCAATGAGAAGCCAAGGCTCGTGTCTATTTTCTCCCATATTGCCAATGATCTCCCATACTGCTGGTCTGTGAGCCGTCACAGGGTGACTGTAGATGAAAGATATGTGGATTTTTCTTTTATCTTATAGGAGTGTGGCGTCAATCAGATGTGTAGAGCTGCTGTTGACTTGTAGTTGGAAGTGTTGTTTCCAAAACAAGGCATGAGCTCCAGTTAGACCTCGTGGTTGAGTGTATGAAGATGATCATATCCTGTCCAAGGTTGGATTGATTCAAGTTGTGGTTTCTCGTTTTTTGTCTCCATGAGGAACATGATGTCAGGAAATAGATCTTGTCTGATGTGATTATGGACAGCTCTAGTGATGAGGAGATGTTCAAGGAGGACGTACTCAAAGATGTACCGGTTGGAGCTATGACAAGATCACATACCAGGCACTTCAATCAAGCTATTGGAGGATTGCTTCAACGATTTTAAGAGCAAGAAGTACTGAAACCAAATAATACCTTGAACCTTGCGATGAGCACTCAAAAAGATTAACAAATGGGTGTGTAACTCATTTGCACTCTTTTTCCCTTAAGTGAGTTTTATCCCATTGGGTTTTCTCCTTAGGGTTTTAATGAGGCAATTGGGTTACACCATCAAGAGGCCCATTTGTTAATAAAATTCTCTGCCAAATAAAAGCCCATAAATAAACTTGGCTGCAGAATTTGAAAGGGGTTCAAATAATGAGTCAAAATGACAATTAATAATGTTGTAGTTTCCAAACAGCTTTTATTGCTTTGTCATTTTCGAGTAGTCTTGAGAATGTGTCCAAGACTCCTCCTTCCCCTATATATTTTCGTGGTCTCATTCTGAATAAGATAACAAACTTTGAATTCTAAAAATCTATCTCAAATCTGTTCTCTCTCTTTAGTGCGTAATATCCAAAGAACCCAACGGAATATCAAAGGTCTTCTGCAACCTTTGTGCGACCTAACGATCCACCTCTTTGACTTCTTCTTCTTCTTCTTCTCTGATCAAGAACAAGTCGCCTATCATCTTCACTCCTCTTTGCAAGCGACGATAAAGGAGAATCTCATCAAGTGGTATGAGAGCAAACACTTCAATGGGAGTATTCGAAACTCAATCACTTCTAACCTCTTCATATTCTTCGTTTATTTCTTGTCTTCCGAAATTTTTTCTCTTCTTATAAAAAAACAAAAAAAACATTTGTGATCAAAATCTGATTGTTCTTAACTTGACTTTTCATATTCTAAGTCTATATCGTAATCAGCTTCATATCGCGAGTGCTAGAACAAAGTGACTTTTCGTCTTCCCATTGAGTCATCTTGTGTGCAATTTTTTTTTTGATCAAGTCTGATTGTTCTTAACTTGACTTTTCATATTCTAAGTCTATACCGTAATCAGCTTCATATCGTAAGTGCTAGAACAAAGTGACTTTTCGTCTTCCCATTGAGTCATCTTGTGTGCAATTTTTTTTGGACAATTATATTGGTTTTTCCTTTGTTTGTTCTGCACAAAGGATGTCTCAAGATGATGAGGACGCACCGCAAGATGTCCCTCACAAGCTGTGGTTTGAAGCCGTAGAGAAAATGTTTGAACGCAAACTTAACGAGACTATGGATCAGCGGTTTAATGCGTGGAAGCAAAAACTTCAATCAGAGGGTTGTCTTAAATCTCCTCCATGATCTGTAAAGGAAAAGTCCGACCAAGAGTCTATACATATCTCTTCCGGTCATGAGAAAATGGATGTGAATCAAAACCGGGTTGGTACGAGTAAGGACAAAATGGTGGAAGAATATTATGGGCTAAACAGTGATGTGTCAAGGAGGAGCCGTCGAAGCTATAAAAATCATGAAGAAGTTAATCGTATGGTTGCTAATCTTGGTGGGTTAAAGATTAGAATTCCAAGTTTCCAAGGAAAGAATGATCCGGATGTATACTTAGATTGGGAAACCAAGATTGAGTTAGTGTTTAATTGTCAAGAGTATGCTGAAGTAAATCGTGTGAAAGTTGCAGCTACGGAATTTACAGATTATGCCTTGAGTTGGTGGGACCAACTCATGACATCAACGATGAGAAATCAAGAGTTTCCAATTTCTACTTGGAAAGAAATGAAGACAGTCATGAGGAAACGGTTTGTACCACAACATTACCTTCAAGACTTGCATCAAAAGTTAAGGTGGCTTATCCAAGGGAACCGTTCAGTTGAAGATTATTACCAAGAGATGGAATTACTCATGCTACGAGCTGATATAGTTGAGGATAGAGAAGCTACAATGGCTAGGTTTCTAGGAGGACTCAATCGGGAAATACAAGACAAGCTTGAGATGGAACATTATGTTGAGATTGAGGATTTGCTGCATAAGGCCATTTTGTTTGAAAGGCAGGTTAAACGCAAGGGTAATTTACGTGGTAACTACTCACACCATACCCGGAACAACTACCCCAAGGTTGAAGGTTCTCGTGAGGTGACAAAACCGGATTCTACCAAAATTGAGACCAAGAATGTTGCTGAATCTTCAAGCACAAAAGGAAAGGATGTGGATAAACCTAGAGCTAGGGAGGCTCATTGTTTCAAGTGTCACGGAAGAGGACACTATGCTAATGCTTGTCCTAATCAAAGGGTTATGTTTATGTTACCAAATGGAGATTACGCATCTGAGGATGATGAAAGTGATACTACACTCTCCTCTCCTAGTACTATTGAGTCTTCTCCGTCAATTGATGCTGCTCCTTTAAAAGGAAATCATTTGGTTGCAAGGAGGGATCTCAATATGAACGCCAAACAGAGGAACATGAACAAAGAGAAAATCTCTTTCACACAAGGTGTATGGTGGAAGAGAAGATTTGTAGTATGATCATCGATGGTGGGAGCTGTACTAATGTAGCAAGCGAGACTATGGTTAAGAAGGTTGGGCTGAAAACTAGCAAGCATCCAAAACCCTACAAAATACAATGGTTAAGTGAAGTTGGCGAGTTGGATGTCTCAAAACAAGTGCTGATTCCCTTGGCCATTGGTGAATACAAGGATGAGGTTCTGTGTGATATTCTACCTATGGAGGCTGGTCATATTCTTTTGGAAAGGCCTTGGCAATCAGATAGAAAGGTTATACATGATGGATTCACTAACCGACACACCTTTGTTCACAAGGGTCAAAAGATAGCTCTCTTGCCTCTATCTCCACATGAGGTGTATAAGGATCAGCTGCAGCTTGCGGGAACTAAAACCAAAGATAATCTTGAAAGGAAGCCGACAAATTTCTATACTAAGAAAGTGCCGGTCAAGCACTCATTGATATTGGACTGTCCCATGATTCTTTTTGTTTTTAAGGATGCTTTGACTAACCTTTCTAATGTTGAACCGGTCTTACCGAGCAAATTGGTTTCTCTTTTGCAGGAATTTGAAGATGTCTTCCCGGAAGAGATGGCAAACGGGTTACCACCGATAAGGGGCATTGAACACCAAATAGATTTCATTCCCGGTGCCTTTCTACCAAACCGTCCCGCATACAGAACCAATCCCGTGGAGACCAAGGAACTTCAAAAACAAGTGAATGAGCTGCTTGAGAAAGGTCATATCCATGAAAGTATGAGCCCATGTGTTGTTCCGGTTCTACTTGTACCCAAGAAGGATGGAAGCTGGCGCATGTGTGTTGATTGTAGAGCAATCAACAACATAACGGTTAAATATCGTCACCCTATACCTAGACTTGATGATATGCTTGATGAATTGCATGGT
>OVBA01005227.1:0-20599 GCA_900406435.1 Lepidium aucheri
TATGTATATGTATATATATTTTAACATACCTATATGTATATATATATATATTAACATATATATGTATATATATTTTAAAAAAAAGATAAAATATATATGTATATATGTAGATATATTTTATTTAAATAAGTTAAATATATATATATATATATGTGTTTATGTATTTTTATTTAAATAAGATAATGTATATGTATATATATGTATATGTATATATATTTTAACATATATATGTATTTATACATACTATACATATATACATATATATGTTAAAATATATACACATATCATTAAGTCAATACACTATAAAAATAGGTATGTTAGATAATCCAATGAAAGAGTCATTTGCTTAGTGGCAAGAGATTCGGTTTTTAGTCTTAGAGGTCTTGGGTTTGAAACTTGGGAGTGGCATATTTTTAATTTTTGAAAACTATAAAACGACATACGTTTTGACTCAGATTAAAACGACGTTGTTTTATTTTAACGGTATAATAAACGGCGTATTTATTTTGGCAAGTCAACGAAAAATTTGGCATTTATTTAGAAAGTCAAATAAAATTGAGGGTTATTTTGGTTGGTCTAAAAATTCGGTCTTTTTTTGGCAATTCCAAAAAAATTCAAGAGTTTTTTGGCCGATTTCCCATAAATTTTATATTGTAATTATAGTCAGACTCGACTCTACATTCACTAAGGTCTTGTGCAAAATTAACAAAAATGGACCTTTGTATATTAAAAGTTTGGATATGAACTTTTAATTAAGCTCTAAATTGTAAACAAAAAATTGAAATTGGGAATGAGCCTTATGCAAATGCTTATATTGTACAAGGCAAGAACCAGACCTGGTTACAGTAAAGTTCAGATATGCATAAAATGTATAGAATGATAAGGCGGAAAAATAATTAAACTCCGCCAAAAATAAATTCGATAAAAAATTAAATGGATAATAGATTCCATGTATATATAAGCTTGCATAATTGGTATTTAACCACTTTACCATCATAACAATACATTTCTACTAACTATTGTTTATCTAATTTTTTACATCACGACTTGCAATTCTTATAACTTCTTAGAACATGTTACAACTCTGATAAATTACAGCTTCAATGACAAAAGTTATACTATGTCATGTGTTGAATTCAACAACAACAACAACCATCACTAAAATCTCGAAAACAAAATAGTCAAAATATCGATTTTCCCCTTCGAGGAAATTTCACAATCTAAAGAGATCAGAAAACAAGGATTCGATTCTGTGCTGTCACAATCCACATGTGCATTTGCCTCTACACCATCCAACACAACTCTTCACTCCTTTAAAGAAACTTCTCCGTACGTCCCTCTTTTTTTCCACCACTCGATCGAAAAAAACATTTATTTCTTTCTAACGCAAAACAATAGTCTTATTTAATTTTTAAAAATATCGTAAAAGTCTTTATTTTCCTCTCTGGCTTTAACCCATCTCCATTAAATGTTGATTCTTTATTTCTTTGAACACAAATATCATTATTATTGTAATAAAGAAAATTTGATTGATTGATGTGAGAGGTACGGAAGGTCATATAGTGAGTACGGTGCCAGTTAAGATTGTCCGAAATGTGAATATATTTTGTAGAAAGTACATGAATTATGCATGAATCTTCATTTATGATTCTATTTGTCTATTTCTTCATGTAGGGTTCTTTCACTCTTTTTCGTTAGGTAGCTACAGTTTTTTTAAGTATGGTCATTCTTTAATTGCTTTATCCTCTCGGATTTATCCACTGTGACAGTAGATAAATTTATCTTCTTCTTATTCCAACACTTAAAACTTAAGATTCCAGCCTGTACACACTAAAACAATCAACAAATGATCCTCATTGCAGCTACAAGAAACACTTGAACGTTTTCGACAAACAAATTTCATCGAAAATGGATGATATAGTTTCCAATGGTTTTCGGATAAAAATCAGACTCTGGAATACGTTCATTTTCACTTGTTTTCGTATAAACCACCTAGTTACCGTTTAAACCACCAAATTACGCTATCCATCTTTAATACATAAAATTATATGAAAATCAGGATGAATAAGAGCCGCCCGGCATCTAGACCAATTTCTTAAACACTAATAAAGTGAGAATTATTTCATGTGAACGAGAATAGTTCTGGCTATTAGAAATAAAAAGTATTGGTCAAAAGAAATTTAGTGAAAAACCTAACATATGTATTTGTCATGTAAGTTTATTCATAATTTTTCCAAATGTTTATGGTGTTGTTCGTTTATACATCTAGCTGCTCCATCCAGATGAAGATGTCAGATGTTGTTTATTTGAATACATAATTGTGCATCATCCGAATGGAGCTGCTAGATGGAGCATCTCAACTTAGTTTAATTTTTTAAAATTTCTGGATGTGTTTAGAGGAAGCAATTGGATGTATATGGACTTCAGAAAAATTAAATGACTAAAATACAATTTTCTTTTCTCTTCTTTTTTACTCTTTTTCTTATCTTTTAGTCTATCTCCTCTTTTTACTCTCTATCATCTTTTTTACTCTTTCTCCTCTTTTTTATTTCTCTTTCCTCTTTTTACTCTCTTATTTTTATTCTATATCTTTTATTATCTCTTTTTTTTTTACTTTTTCTCCTCTCATTTATTTTATGTCCTTTTTTACTCTATTTTATCTATTTTACTTTCTCTCCTCTTTTTTATCTCATTCCTTTTTTCTCCTCTTTTATTGTTCTCTCTCCTCATTATTTCGCTCTCTCTCCTCATTTTTTCTCTCTCATATTTTCTTTTTATTCCTCATTTTGTTTTCAGTTCTTATTTTCTTCTTAGTCTTCACTTTATTGATATGTAATGTAGATTTCAACTTGCAAAACAAACAACATATATCTAGATATTATATCTAGATGTATTATCCAGCATAGAAACGAACAATATTTAGTTACCCCATCTAGATAATATATTTAGATGTACCATCTGGGACTTGCCAGATGTACAAACGAACATGCCTATCTAAAAACATGCATTACATTTTTCACTTAATTATTTTGGATTGAATCTCTTTTAACTCAAATTTATCATATAAAATGTTCACATAGTTTAGTAATATCATTTAGTTGAATTTAACATATAAATGTTCATACAGTTTAGTAATATCATTTAGTTTTGCAACTCATATTGTATTATTATTTAATGTGGACAACTCACTTATCGAATGTATTTAATATTTTTCATATAAGTGTTATGTTATCTTACTATATACATACATTATAATATTAATGCATTGAATATTGATATATTTAAAAATAATACAGGTTACATTTATATGAAAAATATTAAATACATTCGATAAGTTAGTTGTCCACATTAAATAATACTAATACCATATGAGTTGCAAAACTAAATTGTATGAAAAATTTATATATGATAAATTTAATATCCACGAAGAATATGGGATGAAAATAGCATGATAGTATACATCTCCAAATTAATAATTCATATATCTAGAATTCAATTCCACCGGTAAGTAAAACTAGAAAATTAGAAAGTAATATTTGGACTATGATTCGAGATTTATCGATTTAGTTGATTAAGAATTCTTTTAAAATTTAATATAAAATCACTCTTTGTTTACTATCCAAGAAAACAGATTTATTACTATCTAATAAATTACTACATTCGTTAATGTCATTCTAGGAAAAAAAAAATTGTTTCACAAAAAGTGTTATTCAAAATTTCAATGCGACTTTTAACAAAAAATAAATTCATTTTTAACCTCCAATCAAAATTATTAACATGAAATCTATGTAATC
Organism: Lepidium aucheri; assembly: GCA_900406435.1. Lineage (NCBI taxonomy): Eukaryota > Viridiplantae > Streptophyta > Magnoliopsida > Brassicales > Brassicaceae > Lepidium > Lepidium aucheri. Next base: position 3,795 of record OVBA01005227.1, read on the forward strand.
ATCATTTTTAATTATTAGGGGTATAAATAACACTTTTTATGTATATACTAGATCGACGGTCCATATTCACCCAAAAATTTTGATATAACAATTGGTCTATCAATTTTTTGACATCTATCTAATTACATACAAAGTAATATTTTTAAGGTCTAATTACACCTAAACTTATTAAATAAACTGTGCAATTATTTTATGTAAGCAAACCTTTTGAAAAATGTTACCTGCGCATTTTCCAACGAACAATATGGTTGATTCGTTTCTTGATATCTGAGAAAAAAATAAACACCTGCTTTCTAATAAACAAAAGAAAAAAGTGAGTCTGACTAGAACGTGAACACGAATAGTTTAGTTATATAAATTACTCGTAACGCGTTTTATTCAAATTCTAGTGCCGACTAATAAGTAATTTTAACTGCAGACTAGTTTTGTTTGAAAGAGAGTGTAGATTATTTTGTGGGTTGACGAATTTACTATTAGTTTATTAGTGTACGAAACTGAATACAATGTAATAGTAAGTTTTGACAAAAGGAATCTGAATGAAGTAAAATAAATACATAAATATATTAACAGAGAGAATTTGATGTGTTGAAGATGGAGACACAAAGAAGTAGTTAACGCGGTTTTTAAAAGTCTATTCAGACAGAGATGCACCAGCTCTTCTGCCATTACCTTGGTTACCATTACTTCAGCTACTTTAACGTTTAAGATTCAGTATTATGTTCACTACTTTATTATCAACCTTTTTTATATCGGATTTAATTGTTTTCGAAATATTGTTTTCGAGATGTTGTTTTAGAAGTTAGAAACTCGAACCAAAATTGATCTGAATTAGAAGAATCGAACCTTAAAAAAATGCTCAAATAAGTCCTAGATCTATGTACTCAAAAAAAACAAACTCAAATTAGAACCCAAACCAAACCAATAACCAAATTTTAGCTATTTCGAGTTTTTCTATTAAATCTTTCGTATAAAAATCTGTAATGAAACTTACCTTATATCTTTTTTAAAGGTTGGTATGAACCTTATGTTATTTTTATATTATAGTTTATAACACGGCCAAAATGAAAAATGTCTTCCACTTTAATATATAAGATATTAATATAGGGTTTTCATTTTCTTTAAAACAACTCAACTGTTGTTACACCTAATGAAAATTTATCCAGTTCAAAATTTTCAGTGTTATTGAAATTAGGATTGAAATGCTTCGCTATTGTTATGAAATTGTATGTTGTTATAATTGATGATGGTTATCCAAATGATGTTTTATTGGAGAAAATAACAATTCTATCATTTTATAGTACAATCGTTACCTTTTCCATACAAAACACAACTTTTAAAAAATACACCAAACTGTATATGGAGAAATGTATTCATTAAGATATGTTTTAGTTTCTCCAACGGAGTATTCGAGTGATCCTTTGTATATTGAATCAAACTTGTAATGTTATTTGTACGTTATAGCTTGTGATATTTTTCGTTTCTAAACTTTGTCATCGTATTGGTTCTTTTAGTTAACTTAATTTGTGAAAGTTTTATGTTAAAAAAAAATATACTTAAGAGGGTTTAAATTAGGAATATAGTAATAGTATAATATTACTATAATCATGTGAATAATTTTAGTATCTCATTAATCGAAATAATTAAAGGAGCTAATTATTAATATGATTAACTTTGTATTTTGTTTGTACCTTAAAATCACATGCCTCTTTAGCTCCTAGAACTTGCCTCTCCAAGCAGAATCCAATGTTTTCCTTATATAGTGTTTTACAATTTCATTGTCGTTTCTTGAAATAAATATAGATTTTTTTTTTTTTAATAAACTGAATGTTAGATTTTTTGCTAAATCTGCTTTATTGAATGCTCAGAAGTAGTAACTTTTAGTGGTAAACGAGAGTGTACTTTCTGGAATTAAAAGAATTAGTTTGTAGGTCAAATCAATAAATATAAATTTTTTATATAAATAAAAAATAAAGAGGATTCTCTGATTAGTGATCTGTGATTGGGTGATGCATATGGGATTGTGATTAAGAAAAAAGTCTTTTTATTTATTTAATTAAATCAATAAACACCTGTCCATGAAATTATTTAATTGAAAAAGTAATTCATCTCTTTGTGTGTGCCCCATGCTACTTTATTTGACTATGTTCATAGTATTTCCTATTAAAAATAAATATTTCTCTTTCCATTTTTGTTCTTTATATCTCCTCTATAAATAGAAACCAATCTTTCTTCTTCTTCAACTTCCCATAACCTTAATATTAAGTATCAAAAATGGTGAAAACTCTTCAAAAAGCTACAAAAAGATCAATGTCTTCTCAATCATCAACCTCTTCATCATCTTCATCTTCTTCAACCTCATCTTCATCTTCACCATCATCAATAAGGATGAAGAAGTACAAAGGAGTGAGAATGAGAAGTTGGGGTTCATGGGTTTCAGAGATCAGAGCTCCTAATCAAAAGACAAGAATCTGGCTTGGATCTTACTCAACAGCTGAAGCTGCAGCTAGAGCTTATGATGCAGCTCTTCTTTGTCTTAAAGGATCATCAGCTAGTAATCTCAACTTCCCTGAGATCTCATCTTCTCTCTACAACATCATCAACAATGGTGACAATGACATGTCTCCTAAGTCCATACAGAGAGTAGCTGCTGCTGCTGCTGCTGCTGCTTCAAACACAGATTCTTCTTCCTCTTTAGTCTCTACTTCATCTCCATTGCTTTCTTCTCCATCTGAAGATCTCTATGATGTTGTCTCCATGTCACAATATGACCAACGAGTCTCTTTGTCTGAATCATCATCTTGGTACAACTGTTTTGATGGTGATGATCAGTTCATGTTCGTCAATGGCGTTTCTACTCCGTATTTGACACCATCTGTGGATGATTTCTTTGAGGAAGGAGATATCAGATTATGGAACTTCTGCTGATCTATTTGCGTCAAACTCTTATATTCTTTGTTTCATTATATATATATATATACTCCAGTTCTGTAACTCATACAATGTGTTATACATTTTTTTTTTTTCTTTTATAAATCCTTACAATGTATTGAACTTTTGGGGATCTTTGTACCAATATTTAAACTATTTTTGAAACTATTTCAAGTTCAAAGTTCGTTAAATCTAGATATTATGGTTAAATCTTAATATTAACTGAATTAGATTTCTAGCTTTGAGCTATGAGTTTAGAGTAATAACAACTTTGAAAAAGGTTGAAAAAACCCCTATGTTGTAGCGTTGATTTAATGTTGAAGACATTTATTGTGATTTCAGAGAACTTTAGCTTGGAATATGAATTAAAAATTTGGCCATAATGGCTTAAGTTTTTTCAACAATTTAATCAACAACACCCATACATATCCCAAAACAAAAAATTACCCGAATTTGGTAGAGAAAACAACCCAAATAAAGCAACTCCAATAAAGAACACAATAAGTAAGTTTAACGACTTGACTAAATACAGTTGATTAACTTTAATTAACAGTGTAAATGTTATTTTTTCTGTTTTTAAAAGATTAATATTTTAAAATTTTCACACATATTAAAAAATAAAATATTGAAATATTATCTCAACTCTTATTTATTTTTAAAAAAATCAAAAAAAAAAATATTAATCATTACAGAAAACAAAAAAATAAATGAGGAGATTGAAAATATTAAACCAAATATGCATTGCAAATAGACAAACATCAATCTTTTTGAAACATACTTTTTTCTAAAACATCAATCTCTTAGGAACAAATAGAATAATATATATATATATATATATTCTTATGATAAAATGGTAAAAAATAACTCAAATAGTTTAGATTTAAAAAAATAAATGAGATGATATATAGTATAAATTCTATATCTAATACTTTATAAGTTAATGTTTTTAATAAACTAATATATTGTCATGAATGAAGTTGTTGGTTTAGTTAATATATAGATAAATTCAAAACTCTATAAACTAATAATTTATAATCTCAAATTAATTGTTAAAGATTTGACTGTAATAATATGTATTAACAAAACAGAAACAGAGTTTCATGTGAGAAACTACAAAGTCAAAAGAGTAAGAAGCAAGTTTCACGAGGCTTTGCCATAGAAGTCGATGAGTAACACTACTTGATTATAGTGTTCAATATCATTAGTATAACTATTAATAAGAGAGAAGAGACAAGAAGCAGGAAGGTTAGTGTTGTGACTTGTGACCGGTGAGAATTGATAAAACCAAACAAAGAAAAAAGAGTTAACGTGAAAAAATTGTGTTATGTCTATCGATTGTAGCAAAAAAAAGTGATCCAATTTACTCAAAACATTGGTATGAGAAAAATCTAAGAGTAGATTTGAGCAGAAAGGCACATGAGTTGTTTCTGGTTTCTTGTTATGTGTGTGTCTCTTAGTTTGATGGGGTCCCATTCACACTCTTACTTTTCAGATACACTCTGCTCCTGGATGCTTACACACATTTATTTTTCAGATTCAACGAATTTATATCCGATTCAATAGAGATTTAGTAAACCAAATATAAACTTTTGTTACATAAAATTTCCAATATTGCAAGTGGCATTTAGTCTAGTGACAAGTGGTAAGTCGGTTAAAGGTAGATGTATTTGCATGTCGTAGGATCGAGTCTTACCGTCTATATTATATAGAAACTTGGTTAATGGACCGGCCACTTGTGGTTCAATATTGACCAAAAAAAATTCAAATTATTTGATGTTGTCAACTTTCAATGCAATATTTATTATATTTTATATATATTCTAACATTTGTATTCTACAATTTTTTTGTAATTGACAAAATAATTATTAGAAAGATTAAAAATATTTATTTAGTGAAAAATTCAGTATAAAATAAATTTTTAATTTGTGTGAAAAAATTTTAATATCATACATTTTGGAACGGATAAAGTATATTTAAAATGGGTAAAGTAATATAGATATGATTAGATAATGTAGATGTATAAGACTGCTTTTTTCTATTTCCTGAAGAATTCTCTAATTACAGTATTTTTAAAAAATTTCTCTTGCATTTTAAACTACAAAACAAACAATTTAGTTTGTAGTATTAGGTTCTTATAGTTTGATATCATCTTTGTAAATTCGTCACCTTCAACTTAATTTAAAATTCTTTGGACGTAATATAATTTGTTTGACACCAATAAAAATAAATAAATAAGGTAAATTTAATTATAAGACAGGTAAAATTATCTTTGGATATATTTAGTACATTAGTTTTTTTAAAATCTTCTCTTGAACAACAATTGCGCTCTTTATTTGTTTGGGAACGTTGATGTGGAAATCTAATAATTATAAAGGTTTGATCCAAGAAAATTAAGGATGTCAAATCAATTGATTTTTTTTTGGTTTTGTTTTTCAATATACATGTGACTAATGCAAAATTAGATTCTAAATAGTGACAGCCAGTCAAACAAACCTCCAAGATCTTTTTCTTTTTTGTGAGAACGGTTTTAAGGTGTATAATTATAATTTATAAACGTAACTGTGTTTAAAAAATGGTATAATCTTTTAAGATCTACTATTACTTATTGTTATTTAATTTATATACTTAGGGGTTGATTAGTAAGGAGCATGATACTCTTTTAATGTTCTATAAAAAAAACATGATTGATACTTAGCAAAGTATTACTTTTTATAAATGTACTATAGCTCAATGCTCCTAAATAAAGCTATTTTTGCCAAGCATAAAGGATTAAATATGATTATTCATTAACATACAATTTTATCCTTTTTAATTTAATTAATATTCAATAGATAATATTAAAAATAAATTATAATGTCTAGTTTAGTAATACTAAATTTAATTATTTACCGGTATTCTAATCACATATCATATAAATTTAATATAAATTTAGGGATTTAATTAATAAATCGTAATAGGAAGCTTAAAACTTATGCTTCTTAATATTACAACTCTATGTATCAACCCTATATAAACTAGTATTCATATTAACCCTATTACTTGTATTCATATTAATCAAATTACTTGTATTTATATTAACTACACAACTAATTAATATATAAAGATATTTAAATAATTTCACAAATTTTCCTAATTATTATATATCTATCTTAAACATCATATATTTAGAGAAAAGAAAGAGAAAAACTTTTTTCTTTGTAAAATGTTATTTTTATCAATAATTGGATTAACAAAATATGATATAGCCTAAATATCATCCCTTAAAACTGCTATTTAATTTATTAATTGTAAAAGAGAAGAATTAAACTCTAGATATATGAATTTAACAATTTATTAATTTAATGGTTAGTTGGATAATCCGTATTATACAAGATCTTAAGTCTTTTGTTGGCGGTCAAATAGTAAAATGGGTAAATAGCTGTTTTTTTCCTTCTTTTTTTTCGCCGTTTGCCATAATTTGTTTTGTCTGCGAGCAAATAAATAAATATGGTTGAAGAAATTAACCAGAATTACTGCAAGAAATATTGAAATTTGGGCTTGGATCCAGTTTAACATGGGCTTTATAATTTGTAGGTCCCACGAAAGGTACCTTACATTTACTTTTCACCACATCCACGTGACAATGCGATTCTTTGGACCGAGACGAACCTTTTTTTTTCTTTTGTTTTTTTTTGGCATTGGCTTAGTGATCGAATAAAACACATAACGTGGCATTATTGTCTTAGTTTAGGTTTTAAATGTTTTCTAATATTTGCTTTTTTTCGGTCACCATATAATACGATAAACGTAAGAGAATTTTTTAATAAGTATACTTGAAATTTTGTTGATTTGGTAGTCGAAAAACCAAACCTTTACGTAGATAAGTACAAAAGACAGAAAGACTTGGTGTTGCTAAAACACAAGGCAATATTACAAATAGATCTACTGTTGGTCTGAAATCATGATCTTAATTATATGATTATGTTGTCTCATTATAACATTAAATCCTGTAATGTTATTTGATTCGTCAATTATGTACTAAGATGAAGATTTTGTGACGGCTAAACTATGCATTTTACCTTTTAATAAAAAACAAAATCACAAAAGATTTCTATAAATACCTTTGATTAAGTGGTTGAGTTTATTTTTGTTGTATTCTTCACCCAAATTCTGACTATAGGAAATTGTGTTTACACAATATAATATTGCAAGGAATTTGTGGAATTTAAGTATATTATCGATATTTGTTCTAAAAAAACTAACAAAACTGGAATCAAACCAAAATCATGTCAGATTTAACCAGATGAGACAAACTAAATGCAATTTGGGTAGAAAAGACCGCATAAGTGACACACAATATGTTCTCTTGATTAAAAACATTTTCCCAGTTTAATTTATTTATAGAAAAAGAAAAACTAAATCAATTAGAAACTAAATATTCAGCCTATTAAAAAAACGTCTAAAACAAAAATTTAATACCGAACTTTTTTCAATGAAATAGTTTCGATGGTTTGACTATAATATCAAAAGTTTAACTTCATACTAGTATCTACCATAGATTTTGTTTATTTTAATATCGTAAAAAAAAAACACCAAATCAACCAAATGTAGGTTAGATGTGTCAGGCCTTCGATAAAAAGAAATGTTAGGCCTTTTAAGATTTATAGGAGCCCATTATGAAACGTTCCGATTCTTTTCCAATAAGAAAATAAACTTGTGAAATCTTCTGACTCACTCAGAAGGTTAAGTGTTTTAAACCAATAGGAAAAAAAGAAATTTCGACAAAATCTGGAAAAACCTACTTCCTCTTTTGTCAACAATATCGCAGTTCTTTTGCTCTGTCTCAACTCCGAATTCTTTGATTGTTGAATCGACACGATCTAATGGGTTTCTCCAAAGATCAGTTGCTTAGTCAAATTCAGGTTTTCATCTTCATCCTAATCCATTCGTTTAATTTCACAGTCCGATTTGTTCGAACTCGTGAGATGGGTTTAGATAACTCAAATTGATGAGAACGGACGAAATTAATTATCTTTATGCATGATTTCATGTATATTTGCTTCACTTGTTTAAAATTCCTCGAATAAGTTCTGGGCAGTAATGTATTGGTGATGTGTACATGGATTCCAAGTTATGTGTAAAGATTAAATCTTGATGTTACCTCGTATTGTTTATGCCAAGTAATCGTTTTTACTTTAGGAATGTGGTAATGTAATTGAGATTCATCTTTAATTTTCTTTGTGTTTCAGGAACTTCAGATTGATTATTCCAAGTATGAACATCCACCTGTTCTAACTGTCGAAGAACAGGTGAACTTACCTAGATAAAGTTGTTGTGGATTGATAAAAATGTGATGCACAAGTTTATGATTGCTAATAAATTGGTTTGTGAATCTTAATCTTCAGGCCAAGCATGTAAGCAGTAGTGAAGGTGCACTAAGTAAGAATCTTTTCTTGAAGGTAAAATCTTCGAAATTAATACATCATGCATTATGCGGTTATTTCCTCTAGAGTTGGCTATATTCATTCTAAATGGCTCATATGCTCTTCCATTTCAGGACAAGAAACATCGATATTACATTGTTTCAGCCATGGTTGATACAAAAGTTGACATGAAAGGTAAAACAAGTTTTTCCTTTGTTCGTTTGTAAGTGATGGTATACACTATACAGTTTAGAAGAAGATACTAGACTTTTGAAATCCAACTTTTTGTTTTCTTTTGGATGTTAATGTGTCTTCCTGTGACTTCTAATCCAAGCAGTTTTATCTCAGAGACTTGGTCTGGGAAAAGGAGGAATAAGAATGGCTCCTGAAGAAGCACTTGGTGAGCTATTGCAGGTATTTTTCATTGTCTCTTTCACTGCTACTCTGTTATGTTATATTTATGTTGAGAGAATTATAATAAATGATCCTGCTCTTGAACCGTGATCGGTTATTGTAATCTTGACAATTGACAATAGTAATTTCACCAAACCGGATTGCTTCAGATGATCTATTTTCCCATTGATGATATGTTTGTATTACTTGGCGTAATTTAACAAATCCCAACGCATTGTTACAATGTCATGATTATAAGGTTTTGACAATCGTGTTACTTTCTTTTTCTTCAAGGTGTCCCTTGGATGTGTTACTCCGTTTGCAGTTGTAAATGAATCAGCAAGGTATTGTCTGCTTTAATATTAGTTAACATATGAGCAATTATGTTTGCTAATAGACTTTCTGTCAAAAACCTGCTTGTTACAGAGATGTGTCGCTCTTGTTAGACGTAAACTTCAAGAACCAAACACGCTGCATCTTCCACCCATTGTCTAACGACGTTTCGATCTGTAAGTTATTTCATTGCAGTTTTTTTTCTTTTCTTTTATGTTTCAGCAGATTCACACTCTTCGTTTTCTTCTCAGTCCGTAGACTAAGTTCAAGTCATACAAAAAGAGTTAATAACATACCAACTTAAACATACTTTTTGTTTTGAGGTCCAGTTCTTTTTACATTAGTTAGCAACAGTTTCTAGCTTATACATTGATCGCTTGGTTGTTATCATTTCCAGCTCTTAATACATCCGGTCTGGACAAGTTTCTCCACTCGATTGGAAGAGATCCTGTATACGTTGACCTTGAGGCAAAAATATTTCAACCTTTTAAACTTTAGACCTCATGTTCCACAGTTCCTTATTTCATGGTTGACCTTTTTATAACTATGGTTCACTGTTTCAGGCTAACCCAGCAGTTGGTAAAGACCAGCCTCCAGATCTGGCGGTCTATGTTCCGTCTAATTCAGTTGTTGTTCCTGAGAATCCTAATAACACACCTACTATACAAACCCCTCCAAAAAAAACTTCAGCAGATGTTAAGCCTGTTGCATCAGGTATGGCTAAACCATCTACTCCAGTTTCATACAATGATCTGTTCTTGCTGAACTGAGAAGGATTGGTTTATATGCAGCCAAATCAAGCAAGCCAGCTGCTAATGTGAAGAATGTCGTGAACAATTCAGCCCCATTAACATTCAAGAACCCTGAAAATTTCGTGGAGGAAATTTTGGACAAAACATCAGCTCTATTATTGTCTGAGGTAGTAAAGACATCGCATTTGAAATAAAACCGAGTTCATACTACTTTGGGGGTCAATACTAAACAGCTTTTACATTCAGGCAAAGGGAGAGAGTGTGGAAGCTTTGGCAGATACACTGAGAAAACGCCTTTCCTCAGAATTGACACACCTCGCCGTGAGTACATTATAGATACATAGTTTGCATCAGCTTTAGAGTAAGCCATTTGTACTAATGTCTGTTTTGGTGTAAATTTTGATTGCAGATTATGTACAAGAACACAGCTTACACAGAAGGTTTTAAAGCCGGTAGACAGTCAAAGTGATTGTAAGAGGTTTGGTTCGCTTGTTGAACCTGAAACATTTTGGGAGAAAACAATACCGATTATGCATTTCATTTTTCTTCATTGCAGAACAATGTTAAGATCAACTGAAAATTATTAGATTTATGTGACCTCGAACTGTTATTTTTTGCTGTGTTCAAAACTGAAACCAAACTAAAATTCTTCTAGGGGCTTTTCGATTTGATTTCTTTTTCTAGATCCAAAAAACTTGTAAAGTTGGTGTTGTAAATGATTTCGTTAATAAGCAAAGACCCACGGATTACAATCCAAGCGGAGCAAGAGAATGGTCACATGCTACGTGTACGAAAACCTATGCAAGCCAAAGTTACTGAGCTCGGGTTCGATTTGGTCAAGGGTAATGTTAACTCAAATCTTTACAAGTTATAGATGTTTTGTTGATGTCTTTTGGAAAAGGTCAGAATTTTATTCTGGATTGGGCTAGGCTTGCTTTCCAGACGATATATCTGGCAATTGTAAGGGAGCACGTCGAATACGAAGGAGTCTTTCGGCATTACATTTTGAGGTAGAAGCTGTTCATTGGATAATGTTATCTTTGATCATATCCAATTTTTGGATGTGAAGCTAGCTACGGACTGTATAGACGTGCTGAAGTTGTTTACCTATCGAGATGATTGGCCGATTTTCCTACTGTATCAGGAAGAATTCTCTCTTCATATAATCTCCATATCATTAAACCATAAAAATGATGCTCTTGCTCGTTCTATTAGAAATTCAGTTAATAGTTTAGGTTTGTAACTCTCTTTTTCACATTTTTGCATGTTTGTCTATATGATTATGTTGGTTGAAAAAAAAAAAATTCGTTAATACAGTTTAAGCAACCAATAAGTAGTTAAGCCCAATTACTGGAAGCCCATTATAATCTGTCATTTATAATAATAGGCCCAATAACAAATACCAATTTGGCGCGAAAATATCCCGCTTAAACGACGAGACTAATACAAGAGTAACACGACAGTGTATTGTGCCCTAATTTCGATACTGGAGCGTAAGAGAAACAGAGAGAGACGAAAATGGCCGGAGAAGATTTCGACAATCAGCTGTCATCATCACCTTTACCATCTCCCGAGAAATTCTCCGATGGAAAAGCTGCCGTAGATACGCAAATCATTGGAGATAAGCGTAAGGAAGGAGAAGAAGATGGATATGAAGGTGAAGACGATCTCAGTGATTACGAAGATGGATATGAAGGTGAAGACGATCTCAGTGAAATCGGAAACTCTATGTGAATTTTAGGCAAAATCATAATCGAATCGTTTGAATTTACAGATTCTGAAGACTTCAACATGGAGGATACAAGCACTCTTTCAGACGCTAGCTCGACAAATCGAAGAAGAGCTCATAGTGTAAAGAAAATAACAACACACAATCTTACTTCTCAAAGCTACAAAAATGAACTGGTATCTATTTATCTTTTACTATATACCAACTTATAGAATTAATATGCTGAAACCACAAGTATTGAATTTATTTCAGAGACCTATGGTTATGAAAAAATCAAAGAGAAAGCAACGCGAAGAACGATTCCAAATATTGATGGAGCAAAATAAAAGGCTTATCAAAGCTCTTGCTGGAGGTTACTCTGAGAGCAAAGAAACTCGAAGACAAAAGGATGAGATTCAAAGAATGAAACGTGAAGTACAAAGAATGAGACATCAGCGTAAAATGTTATTTGCGGATTTGAGTTCTATAGTTGATCCAGCGTATCGTGCGTATGTTGAAAATGAAAGGAAATTAATTTTGAGCGGAGGAGTACCAAGTGATCCAAAAGGCTTTTCCTAAGTACTATGATTTGTTTAGCAGGACCATAAATAAATTTCTTTAGTTTTTATGTTTGTTTGGTTTCTGTCTTTGTAATTTGATGTTTCTAGTTTTCGTATATGTTTATCAATTTATTTTAAAAAAGTTTCACAATTTAATTTAATTTTTTTAATCTTTTAATTTTTGTTATTATTTTGATTCTATATAGCTTAGTAAATTTAGATTTATAGTTATAATTTTGAATAGTTGTGTAATTAAAAGTATATATGTAATTAATTTGTTTTAAATAAATTATATATTTCAGGTACCTGTTCAGGTTTCAGATTTTACTTGATCGAATTCGAGTACCCATACACTCATAATCTAAAACCCATTCGGATATTTTGTAAATTTCAATTCGGTTCGATTTCCGGTATTTTGTAATACAAACTTCAAGGTGCTTCTCTAAGGTTGATGGGAATGGATTCTTATTCAAAGGGAATCGTGTGTACTTCCTTTGATAAGATGACGACTAAGCGGAATTGTGATGGATTGAGGAGCGATCCACAAAAAGTATGGTCGGCTTCTTGATACACTCAACACACTCTCGATCAAGGGGAATCCTCTCAAGATCTCAACGTGTGGTTTGAACTTTTAGACAAGCGGCTAAGCTCTCTACGGTTAGGTTTTAAGAAGAACGTTCGATCGTTATTGATATGGCAAAAGTTGAAGTTACACGGCTGCAAGGGGACCTTATAAATTGTCCTATCAGCTAGCCTTAAGGCCGACTCAACTCAAATGAAAACAAATAAAAGATATGGGTCGCAGCCAATTAACAAACAAGAAATATAAAATAGCTAACTTAGTGTTCGGTTGTGGCCTTGCTTCACAAGTTGAAGCCTTGGTCCACTTTATTGAACGAAAATAAAAGCCTATGGACTCTAAGACTCTCTAGTCTAAGGTGCTGGAGCCATTGGGCTTGGTGGACCTGTAAAGAAATTCAAATTTAACACAAAACATACCTTATTGGACCGGATGAAAGGCCACACCTTCTTGGTTGCTTCCGGCTCAAGTCTTGACGGTTCTTGGCTCTCTTGATCACCTTCTTGAATGTCTTGGTTCTCTTCTTGATGTGTGGCTTGGTCTTGGCTTGAGTTTTTGGCCTTCTCCGCACTTCTTGAAAAGACTTCAACATGGCTCTTGTCGATCTTGGTGCGGTCCGGTGAGGGAGTATTCTCTGTCTTACTCAAGACGTTAGCTACAACTTCTCCTAGTTGCTCTTAAGCTTGCGTGTTGTAGCTCTGGTCATTGGCTTGCTTGGTTTAACCTGCTTAATGTCCTCATCATTCCCTCCCTCTTGAAGATGCTCCATCATGGGTGCATCGTCATTCTCTACATGGAAAGGAAAGAGATCAGCAACATTTTTACTTGAGGGGATATTGAACTCACCTGGCAGCTCCAAGTGGTATGCATTGTCATTGACCCGTTCTAGCACTCAGAACGGTCCATCATCGCACGGTAAGAGCTTAGACTTGCGCTTGTTCGGGAACCGCTCTGGACGCATGTGCACCCAAACCCAATCTCCCGGTTTGAATGTCACAGCCTTGCGCCTCTTGTCTTCTCTTTTCTTGATTGCTTTGGCCTTCTTCTCCTAATTCTCCGTGACCTTAAGATGTAGCTTGCGGACCAGCTCGGCCTTGGCACTTGCATCTTTGTCAAGGTAGTGGCGCAGAGGTATTGGTGTAAAGTCCATGGGTGTCAAACGATGGAAACCATACACTACTTCAAACGGTGAAAAATTAGAAGAAGAATGGTTAGCTCGGTTATAAGCAAATTCGACCTTGGGTAAACATGAAAGCCAATTATTTAAACTCTTACCGACCGTACCTCTAAGCAAACTACCAAAAGTACGGTTTACCACTTCAGTTTGGCTGTCGGTTTGAGGATGACAAGTGGTTGAGAAGAGCAGTTTGGTGCCTAGTTTGCGCCACAAGGTTCTCCAATAGTGGCTCATGAATTTAGCATCTCGATCGGAGACAATGGTCCTTGGAACCCCATGTAGATGCACTACTTCTTTGAAGAAAAGGTCGGCTATTTGTGATGCATTATTTGTCTTATCACAAGGTATGAAGTAAGCCATCTTTGAGAAGTGATCCACTACAACAAAAATGGAATCCTTGTGCTTGATCTTTAACAAACCTAAAACAAAATCCATAGAAATATCCTCCCAAGGAACATTAGGAATAGATAAAGGAAGATAAAGACCATGAGGATGGGACTTAGCTTTGGCTTTGAAACATGTTGCACATTTGATGCATAGCCGTCTTCAACTAAGTCCGTCTTCACGTAGTTAAAAAAAGGTTTTTTTATCTTCATATATTAAGTTACTATGCTACGTTGGTTTTTTTTCTAGTTTTCTACAGAAACTGAATTTAACAAAACATGAAAATACTGAATTAGATAAATCAAACCAGAAAAAATATAAAAAATTAGTCTTAAATCTATGTACCCAGAAAATCGAATCCAAAATCGAACCATACTGAGTTTATAACCAATATGTTTTTATTAAAATTTATTTAGGATTTTTTATTAAATCTTTATTAATTTTGATTTTATAAATATAAATTTGTAACAAAACATAGTTTAATCCTACTTTTAAGGGTAGTTATGAACCTTAGGTAATTTTATCCTATAATTTATAAAACGGTCAAAATGAAAATGTCTTCCACTTTAATATATAAAACTAGGATTATACCCGCATTATAAGGTGAAATTTGATTATGTTTTCAAAGCTTATTCATTTATGTTGGTGGATCCGTATTGATATTTTAAAATGATGTTTTAGAGACCCGTAACAGGAACAAAAATTGATATATATTAGAGGAAGCGAACCCCACAAAATACTTAGATTGATCCCAAATTATAAACTTGAAAAACTGAATACGAACCGGAACCAAATCAATAACCAAATTTTAGCTTTCTAGAGTTTTTTTAAAATTATTGTTGTTTTTAATTTTGAATTTTATATAAAAATACCTCTAAATCTAAACTCAACCTATACTGAACCGAATCATATCTAAAAAGTAAAAAGATCCAAGTAAATTTTAAATCAAAAGAACCAAAATACGAATTAGAAAAAATCAACCCGACAAAATATCAGAAATGGGTCTTAAATCTATGTACCCAAAAAACCGAATCCAAACTCGAACCAAACTGAATTTGTAATCGATATATTTTTATTGATTTTAAATTTTATTTTACTTTTTCTATTAAATATTTATCAGTTTTAAATTTTTATATAAAAATCTGTAAAAACCCTATCTTATACCTATTTTTAAGGAGTTGTTATGAACTTAGGTTAATTTTATCCTATACGGTCAAAATGAAAGTGTCTCCTACTTTAATATATAAGGCTAGGATTATACCCATGTTATAACGCGAGATTTGATCATTTTTCAAATTTTATTCATTTAGGTTATTAGACCCGTGTTGATGTTTTAAAATATTGTTTTTGAGATGTTGATTCAATGACTGTAACCCGAACCAGAATTGATGTGTATTAGAGGAACTATCCCACAAAATACTCAAATGAGTCCTAAATATATATATCCAAAAAATTAATCCTGAACCCGAACCGAAATTAAATCAAGAACTAAATTTTAGCTTTCTAGTTTTTTTATTATTATTGTTTTAGATTTTAATATTTTATATAAAAATACCTCTAAACCCGAACTTGATCTATACCGAACTTAACCATATCAAAAAAATAAAAATATTTGAGTAATTTTTAAATCAAAAGAACCAAAATACCGAATTAGAGGAACTGAACCTGAAAATACCATAAATGAGTCTTAAATCTATGTACCCAGAAAACCAAATCTAAACCCAAACCCGAACCGAATCGAGAACCAAATTTGTAACCGATATACTTATTTTTATTTTTTATTTTTTTAATATTTATTAATTTTAAATTTTTATATATAAATCTGTAACAAAACCTACATTATGCCTATTTTTAAGGGTTGTTACAAACCAAATATTAATTTTATCCTAAAGTTTATAACAAAGCCAAAATGAAAGTGTCTTCCGCTTTAATATATAAGATTAGAATTTTACCCCCGTTATAACACGAGATTTAATTTTTCAGTGTTTATTTATTTAGGTTGTTAGACCGCGCTAATATTTGGAATATTGCTTTTAGATGTTGATTCAACGACTGTAACCCAAACCAAAATTGATTTGTATTAGAGGAGCCATCTCACAAAATAGTCAAATAAGTTCTAAATCTATATATCCAAAAAACTAAAGCCGAACATGAATCGAAACCAAATTAAGAACCCAATTTTAGTTTTCTAAAGTTTTTGTTATTATTACTGTTTTTAATTTTAAAATTTTATATGAAAATACCTTCTAAACCCGAACTCAATCTATATCGAAGCGAATCATATCTAAAAAATAAAAATATCTGAGTAAGTCTTAAATCAAAAGAACCAAAATACGAAATTAGAGAAAACGAACCCGAAATAATACCATAAGTGGGTTTTAAATCTATGTATCCAGAAAATCGAGTCTAAACCCGAATCTGAACCGAATCAAGAACCGAATTTATAACCTATATATTTATATTACTAGATGATGTCCCGTGCTATGCACGGATTAGGTAATATTTGTTTTATTTATTTATTTATGATTTGATTTATGTGTGTAAATTTATTAATTATTTAATTATATATATATATATATTTGATATAT
>OVBA01005228.1:0-20598 GCA_900406435.1 Lepidium aucheri
CTCCCAATTGATTCCTCCATAGAATGTATTGAGCAGCTGCCCATCCGAATAACCATGATGGGGACAATCTCGTTGTTACTCTTTGAATCTTTCCCACGCTTCATGCAAAGACTCACCAGAATGTTGCTGAAACGCTGAGATCTTGCTTCTTTATGCTGCAGTCCTTGACTTAGTATAGAACTGATCCAAGAAGGCAGCTCTAACTTCAGCCCATGTAGTCAATGAACCTAGAGGCAAAGATTGCAACCAGCTAGAAGCTTTGTCAAAAAGTGAATGGTGAAACAGCTTACACTTCACATAGTTTGCAGGGACTCCATTCAAACTCGTGGTACTGCACATGTCTTCGAAGTTCTTGATGTGATCCATCGAATTCTCTCCAGGGAGACCATTGAAGACATATAGCTTCACTAATCCAATCAGCTGAGGCTTAATCTCATAGTCTTGCCTTTGGATATGTGGAGGCCGAATAGCAGAGCTATTCTAATAGTATGTAGTATCCATATCACCTATAGCTCGGCGTCGAGGCTGTACTTGCTGCCTCCTGAGCATAGCCAAATCTCTCTAGAATTGTTCTACCCGTTTGCTGAACATCTTGGTCTCTCGGAATAGCTGGCTGAGTCTCATGGTCCTGAGGATTATGCAGGTTTTCCTGACTCATTGCTTTAGGTCTACAATTTTCTCTTTCAACTCTGGTAAGTTCTTTGTTATTCAAACCAAGTAGATTATCTGAACCTTGACTCCTTCGGTGCATAAACCTGAAACAAAAACAAAAGACAAAACACAAAACAAAACTTAAGTAAAAGAGTATAGACTTGAAAGCAAATCTTAATCAAAAGGCAACCAATTGGTTCCCCGACAATAGCGCCAAAAACTTGATGCGAATCAGGTTTTAACCTAAAGCTATCTACTACAAGTGCACATCAATGAAGTAGTAGTACTTAAGGATCGTATCCATGAAGAACCAAGTATTGCACTATTGACTATCGATTGTATTTCTCAAGCTATACTAATCAGATTTTCAAAGTAAACTAGCAACTTAAACGATGTAACGATATTATAAAAAGCACCAGGCATAGGGTATTCATCGGGAAGTAGGAATCTAATTAGGGAAACTATTCAAAACAATTTTTAAGCTTAACTCTCGACTTGAACAGAAAGGTATAACAAGCCTACTCTTATAGTACTTGAGACTCTACTTGACAATCTAGAGGTCCTAACTCTCGTTGGTTCCAAATTTCAAATAGGCATTAAACAAGTAGGTTCAACTATCCACAATCAACCTAAACATCAGCTATCGTGGTCTAGGAATGATTTCTCATCTAATCTAGTTCAGATTCAGCAAGCTTTTGGAGTGCAAACAACCTAGGTTCATAGATTAGTTGATCAGGCCACTCTAAGCATTAAGCACAAGAATTCGATGGAGAATACTCTTATTAGATTTGATTCTATTTGTCCCTAATCATTGATTCCTAAATCCCTAGAAATCCTAAACCTGATTGGTGACTACTCAGACATGGTTTAGATTGAAATAAAAGACATAATGAAAATAAACTAAAATTGCATAGAAATATAAAAAAGGAGTTTAGAGATTCTTCTCAATGTTGAATTCTCTCTCTCTCTAGCTTACTGAGTAACTCTAAATGTTCTCTATAAATAATGAGCGATATGTAAAAGAAACAGAAAATAGAAGTATTTATATGTCGTGAGATCTAGATGCAAAAAGAGGGAAATTAGGTATTTGCTTTGAATACTCGTTGATCGATCGATCAAGGTGTTGATCAATCGATCAGTAACTTATGTGATCGATCTTCCAGCTAAGCAGGTCGATCATACGGTCGAGCAATGATCTGGCAAGCAATCAATTATAGGCTTTATCCGTGAAACTTCAAGTAATGCTCCAAAACCATCCAAACAAGACTCCAATGCCAATAATCCAAGTTCATACGTTTTCCACCTGAAAGACATAAAACACAGAAAAAAAACTCTAAAAGTAGGTATGTTAATGAGCTAAAAACTTGTAAAATAGGTGTATATCAGTCGGCCACGTAGACAAAATTCAGCCACATCGACAAGAGTCGGCCACGTCGACAAGAGTCGGCCACGTCGACAAGAGTCGGCCACTTCGACAAGAGTTGGCCACGTCAACAATACACTCGCGTTTGATGGGCCTCGTCATTAAGTATCAGCCCATGGGCTTCGCCCGACCCACAAGTCTGTCAGGACACGGCGTGAGGGAGAAAACCCTAGTCAAAGACTGTTTATAAAAGACAAGGAGGACTCATACCAAAAGGAGGGAGAACTATTCCGCCTCTCAGACTAAACCCTAGCTCAAAACTTAGACTTTGTAATCTCGTTTTTGGCTAAGCCACCCTTGTAACCACCATCTTTGCTACTTAATAAACATAATCTTCTACCTCATTTTGTATTTAATCTCTGTGCTAAATCGAGTACAAACAACTACTACATGAGAATTCTACCCCACGACAATCGCCTAAACTTTTTAACATATAATCCCACTAAAAACATAATAATGACATTTATAGTATACCAAACTAAGCTTCGGTTCAAGATTGATCTACTGAACTATTTCTTCGCTTAGTCAGGTCACCGTAAGATTAATCAAATTTCTCTATAATGTTGGATGGTTGTGTTGGTCTTTTTTTCAAATCAAGTTGAACTGCTCGTTTTCCAATCCGTTGATGGAGTTCAATTGCCAAATACGATCCACTATCACCAACTTTGGATGAGAAAACAATTTTGATGAAGATAATTCTAAAGTTTAAATGGTACACAACTTTATTGTATAGAGAATAGTTTCTATAGTTAAGTGTTATACTGTCATGTAGCCGCGACCATTCGCAAACCGAAAAGGTGGTTGGAACCAAAAATTAAATCGAACCAAACCAAAAATGAGTATTCAATTTGGTTTCGGTTCCTACCCAAAAACCGTTCAATTTCAAAAAGCAAGTAACTTCAGTTCTCTGTTCGGTTTGGTTCCAAACCAAGAACCGAATAGAACAAAAGAATAACTGAACTTTTTAATACTAATAAATTATGTATAACCGAAAAATCATTCTGCATTCATCACTTATAATACCAAACTTAGTTACTTAGGCCTAGGCCTAATACCATTCTAAGTTAATAAGCTATTACCTATAATTCATACTAATCGTAATAATGAGACTAATAACTTTAATCAAATACAAACAAAAACATTAGACAATTTTTTCATGTTCTTCGAGTTATCAACAATTCGATTTTCTCTCTCCAATTCTGTCTCTCTCTTAGTCTTTCTCTCTCAAGTCTCAATCTCTCACTCTGAATCTCTCTCTTGTGCTCCTTTTTTATCCCAACTATTTAAGGATTTAACCCTAATTGACAAAACTGGATCTAGAAATATTATCTTCTCTGCCTCCTGTAGTGGCTGCGAAAAATCACTCTCAATCTCAGGTATATATCAATTTCATCTATAAATTCTTTGCTTTGTTTGATTTTGGGGTTAATCAAAGACAAACTCGTTGTTTATTCACATACTTTTCGGTTTTGGACTTTGTGTGTTGTGATATGTAAACATGCTTAATTTTTTTATGGTTTATGCTTGTTTTAGAGGTCAGTTTAGTGATAATGACATTTGAAATGTTATTACACTTCTTGCAAGTTGCGACCAAAATGCTTAGTTACTTATGTACGTTGCCTCACAAGAACAATACAAACGTACATATTATATTTATCCCTTCTAAATGCAGAATGATTTCTCTCTCTTTTTTTAATACTCTTGGCATAGTTAAGATGAAAAAAATTGATTAATATAACCTACTTTATTCTATATATTATTAGGATAATTTTTTTTTCAAATTACTTAGATAACTTATTTTCTCAAATATATTCATTTGCCCTTCATAGGCCTAGGCAATTTGGATTTTGGTTCGGGTTCCGTTCGGGTCCTTTCGGGTTTGGGTTTTTGGATTTAATAATTTAGGAACCATTCGGGTATTTTTATTTTTCAAGTTCGGTTTAGTTCAGTTCGGGTATACATCGGGTTCAGGTTTGGAAATTTATATATATAAATTCAAAAATTGTAAAAAATAATATAAATATATCTAAAATACCCTGTAGTTAGATCATGTTGAATTTCTTTTCTTTTCTCTATTTTAATTTCTCCAGAAACAAAAATCTATTCTCTGTTCTAGTTTTGTTAGGTTACACAATACAAGGTGCATGAGTAAGCTACTGCATAATCAGGTTTGTTTTCATTGAATTTTAGTGATTCCTAAATAGAAATTATGTTTATCATTGAATTCTGATTATCATTGAGTTTCCAACCCTTTAAAATATATATGATTTCACTGTAATCGAAGTATTGGAAGCTTTTTCATGAAAATTATGGATTGATCGGTATGAGTACTAATCGATCAATCCACCCACAAGGTTCCAACCAATTTTATGGTTGTTGAGATGGTTAAGAAAGGAGTTGTGCCTATTTTGTTGGGTCGACCATTCTTGAATACTGTTGGGGCAAGGATTGACTTTTCCATCCAGAGGGTGGTGCTTGAAAACGTTGATAAAGGAGTCTCTTATCCTATTTTAAAATCGACTAAGGACCTATGTGGTGTGATAAGGAGTTGTGTTGAGAATGAGAAGGTTGAGGTTGTGAATTTGATCAACACAAATTTGGAGTATGAGGAACCAGAGTATTGGTCATCGGATGAGGGGCATGAGATCTATCATGAGCAAGCAGGAGAATCAGCTGAAATTGATGATGATAGAATCCTTATTGAGAAACCCGATGAGTACTATGAGAATATACTTCAAAATTTGTGCTTGAAGATTTTTGCAGGAAGACTTGGTCTTGAATCTCCTGGACCATACTCGGTCAAAGACCTGAAGCCTGATGGAACTATAGTGTTGCTGGACACAACAGGTGCTGAATTCCACAGGAAGGATGAATAACTCAACGAGTTCATCAAAGATGAGATGAAAACCAAGGGAGTGATTAATCCTCCCAAGGATGATTTAGCCAAATAGGTGGCATTCAATTCAAGCTATTAACTTTAGCCAAGCGCTGAGTGGGAGCAACCCACTAATAGGTAGTTTTTATTTTCATAATTTTTCTGTTTTAGTTTTATTTTTGGTTTTATTTTGAGTTTGTTTTAGGTGAGAAAAACGTACAAAGAGGCTTTGATCGATCAATCCACTCAGTGATCAATGATCAGCGGTGCTTCAAAGGTTTGCACTCGATCTAGTGATCGATCTACACATATGTGATCGATCGATCATCGAAGAAGAAGGTAATGCACTCGATCTTGTAATCGACCTCAGCAGGAGGATTGATCAATCAAACATGCAAAGGAGAGGAACGCTCGTTCTGATGATCTACCTGCAGACATGCAATCGATCGATCGTCAGAGATCAAGGACATACGAGCAATCTGTTGATCGACCTGCACAGTCTTGAGCTTGAAAACACGGGTTTTGTTCAAAATATTTATTTTGCGGGATTTAGGCAGTTTTTAGGTGAAAACTTGAAAATCCTCTATCTTCCTTGATTCTTAATCGTTTTCTATGATTCAAAAGCCTAACTAGATCGAAATTTCATCCTCTATCCAAATATCTATTCATCTGGTTCGATTGGAAAAGGTATAGCTTCTAAATTATCGATTTTAAAATGGTGAAATTGGTGAGATTTTTTTGGGAATTCTAGAATTTGATTTATGATTGCTCAATTGTGTTAAACCAATATCTAGTCATGATTATATGATGATTTTGATCAGTCTTACCAATTGTATCGTTAGATTCTTGCCTAGAAATCGATTGTTAAGTTGTTGGAGAATTTTGATGAATTTTGGATTTCATGTGGAATTGGGAATTTGTGTTGTTAATTGACGCATTGCTGGATGATTTAAATGTTCTATGATTGATTTAGCAATTTATTTCATATAACTCTCATTTGATTTCCATATTTTCGATTTTCCAAAAAAATTTGATGATATTAACTTTTCTCGATTTTTGTTTTGTTTGATCGATGTGTGGAGATCATGGGGAGAACTCGCGAGGGCAAGCAACCTTTTTCGTAAGGTTAGACTATTAGCCAATATTGAGGCAGGGCAGTCCGCAAATCCCAAAGTGTTCAACTGGACATGTTTGACTTGGCATAGACCGGACAATAAGCCTTTTAAGAGGAATTTGAGCAATAGATCGGATCCGTTGTTTTTAAAGAACGACAGTGCTTACAGGAAGAGGGAAGAGGATTCAAGATGGGAGAGTTTTCATTATGTGTTTTAAGATCAGTTGTTGAGGAACGAGCTCGTCCTAACCAAGTTTTTGTGTCCAATGACATTGAGCAGACTTGGTATTCTTGATGATGTGACGGGTATGCTTGAGAGATCAGGCCTTGGTACCTTCATGACCAAGCCAAAAACACTGAACCCGGAGGTTGTCTGATAGTTCTTAGCCTCTTGTGATCTTCATCTCGCAGCTGACCCACATGCTCCTCTTTATGCAGCTTACTTGATGTTTCTGTACCATGGTATTCACTACCACTTGACCGTTTAGCAGATTTGCCAGATCTATGGGTTCTGCGAGGAAGCCATAGTCAGCTACCTTCTCGCCAAGGTACTCCTCTTAGTGCTCTTTGGGACATTTTGGCTTATGGTGTATTTCATGGCAGGGATTCGAAGCTCACTTACATCCGACATCCTGCGATTTGGATTGTGGCCAAGATATTAGGGTAGACAATTTTTTGCAAGGAGGTTAACCCTACGGTTACCAAGCCTGAGTTGGAGATCCTCCATCATGCATTGTATCCAGCGATACCGGACTTGTATGGTTCTGCTCCTATCCCTGATGTCGGACCTTGTGACTTCAACTAGGGATATGTGTTCGCGAAGTTGCTTCCCAAACGTCGATTAAGAGGCAGTCCAAGTCAGCTTGTGAGC
The DNA here is from genome assembly GCA_900406435.1 of Lepidium aucheri. Taxonomy (NCBI): domain Eukaryota; kingdom Viridiplantae; phylum Streptophyta; class Magnoliopsida; order Brassicales; family Brassicaceae; genus Lepidium; species Lepidium aucheri. Next base: position 6,935 of record OVBA01005228.1, read on the forward strand.
GAAACTATAGGTAGTCTCTTGACCCTGATCTTTGAGTACTTGTAGTTGGATCTGAACAACACGGTGAAAATGAAGAGGATAGCATATGTTGATGATCCCTTGATGAGACAACACTTATATGATTAGGAAGTCAGTATAGTGCATTTGGGTATTTTGATATCAATTGTGGAGTCTAATTGGCAAGAAGCTAAGTCTAGGGGAAGTACAAGGTGGTCTCGATACCAATAGGTAATTGTTGATTAGTTGATATGGAGTGTATTGTGCAATGTCTGATGATGACTGAGTTCCTTGAGGGAATCTTCTCTTTTTTCTTTTCTTTCTTTGCTTGAGAACAAGCAAGAAGCTAAATATGGGGGTATTGATATACCTCTATTTTACACGTTTTAAGCTCATTAACATGCCTACTTTTAGAGTTTTTGTCTATGTTTTGAGTCACTTTCAGGTAGAAAACGTAGGAACTTGATTTTCGGCATTGGAGTCTCGTTAAGATGATTTTGGAGCATTACTTGAAGTTTCACGGATAAGGCCTACGATCAATCGATCGATCTACACCTTGATTGATCGATCAAGCTTGCTTTCCATATCATTGCTCGACCGCACGATCAACCTGCGTAGCTGGAATATCGATCACACAAGTTAGTGATCGATCGATCAACACCTTGATCAATTGATCAACGAGCATTCTTCTTTTGCACCTAGATCTCAGGACATATAAATACTTTTATTTTCTATTTCTTTTAGATATCATTCATTATTCATAGAGAGTTTTTAGAGTTACTCAGTAAGCTAGAAAGATAGAGAATTCAACATTGAGAATAATCTCTAAACTCCCTTTCTATATTTTTATGCAATTCAAGTTTATTTACTTCATGTCTTTTGTTTCAATCTCAATTATGTGTGAGTAGTTAATCAATCAGGTTTAGAGTTTCTAGGGATATAGGAATCAATGATTAGGGACAAATAGAATCGAATCTAATAAGAGTTTTCTCCATCTAATTATTGTGCTTAGTGCTTAGAATAGCCTGATCAACTAATCTATGAACCTAGGTTGTTAGCTCTCCAAAAGCTTGCTAGGAATCTGAACTAGATTAGATGACTAATCAATCCTAAAATGTGATATCTGATGTTTAGGTTGATTGTGGATAGTTGAACATACTTGTTTAATGCCTGTTCGAAATTAGGAACCAACGAGAGTTAGGACTTCTAAATTGTCGAGTAGAGTCTCGAGTACTACGAGAGTAGGCTTGTTTTCCTATTTTGTTCAAGTTGAGAAGTGAGCTTAAATTATATTCTAAATAGTATCCCTAGTTAGATTCCTACTTTCCGATGAATACTCTATGCATGGTGCTTTTTATAATTAAGTTTACGTTGTCTAAGTTGCTAGTTAATATCTACAATCTGATCAGTATAGCTTGAGAAATACAACTGATAATTGAAAGTGCAATACTTGGTTCTTCGTGGATACGATCCTTAAGTACTATTACTTCATTAATGTAAACTTGCAGTAGATAGCTTTAGGTCAAAACCTGATACGCATGAACGACTCAGAAAAGCGATGAGTTAGGATTTCCCAAACAACTTTTCATAGTTGGTACAGACCCAAAATTCAAAAAAATTAATTATCATTGCAAGCCTGAGTGGTTAGAAGAAGTTAGTATGCTGTTGGTGAAGAAGTGTGGAACAAAGTAAGAGATTCTGCCTTTAGGGTTGTTATAACTTCACTGCCAATAAGTTCACGTGGTCTTCAAAGGTTGTGGAGTATATTCTTCAGAAACAGCTTGTGTGTACAAAAAAACATGAGATATGGTGTTTGTATGGTAATATACCTGCTCGATTTTCCCTATCGGAGTTTGAAGCCATAACGACTTTGAACTTTCACCTTTTCCAGATGAAAACGAGTTGGATGTAAGTACTACTATTGTAAATAACTTGTTTCCGCAAGAGTTAAGATTAAAAGGAAAAAGTCCCTGCAAGAAGGATTTGAAAGCTATGTGTGGAGAAGTAGATTCTTGGTCTACAGAGGAAAAAACTCGGTTTGTATATTTGTCTATTGTATTAGTCATTTTGGGGTACGATGATAAGGTGCAGCTTAGCCATTCATTAAAGAATATGATTTTTCATTTGGGTAGATTTGAAAAGAATCCCTAAGGAAGATTAGATTTCAAGAAATTCATAGATTCAGTAAAAAGTGTTGTCTATACCGCATCATCATGCATTATTCATGGGTTCATACAAACACTCCAAGTATGGGCATATTATGTTGTACCTAGTCTTGGTGCAAAAACTGGTAAGCCATCTCACGGTGAATGTCCTTTTCTTCTAAAATACAGAGGTACAAAAGGAAAAAATAGCGTTAACATCCACACAATTGTACTAATGATGTATTTTTTTGTTAATTTTACGAGTTTGTGAATATTTAATTTCAATGTTTTTTCGTTTTGTCGGAAATGTAGAGCAATCTAACTCTTTTAATGAATGATTTGGCATCTGTTGTTTGGGACAATGAACACACAGACAAAAAAATTAATGTTCTTCTCAAAGCCATTATGAAAGAAGGTGGTTTGCGTTTAGTATTAATGAGGGGTTATACAGCTTAGTAAACGACATTCTTGATGACAGTGGTAATGGTATCAAAGAAGTGAACATTGTGAAAGAATCAAGTAAACGGAAAAAAACAAGTGCAAAAAACGGGGTGGACCAAAAGAAATCGGATAGTTTCGGATTTAGTTTTCTAAATGAGAAGGTTGAGGAATTACAAGCTAAAATAATGCTCTTGAGACTGAATTAGAGGATATGAGGAAGAAGATGAACCAATTTGAATCGATGCAGATAAGAATTGATTTTCTTGAGGAAGAGGTGAAGAAGAAAGATTATTAAACGACATTTTTAAGAATTGACTTTCTTGAGGAAGAAGCAAAGAAGAAATATTATGAAGCGATGCTTCTAAGGATTGAAATGCTCGAGAAAAATTTGACGAGTTTGAGAAGGAAGCCGAAGATTGCATAGGTAGATCACAATTTCTTTTTAAGTTTAAGTATCAAATATGATTTTGTTGTGTTAAGGTTTTTGTTTGACTAATATACAACATTTTGAAATTCATTTGTTGAGAGACAAAGATTTAGGTGGTGTGCCGACATCCGCAAATCTGGCTGACTTACATGAAGTGAAAACTGCTTACCAGATATTGATATCATCAGATGGTGAAAGCAGCGAAGAGGGAAGCTACCCAACTCAAAAAAGATATGAAGATTTGTGCCAAAAATCTTCCAACATGAAGATATTTGAGCCTAATTCTTCATTACCTCGGAAATTTTACTGAAAAGTCTATCAATGCAATAAAAGAAATGTTTAAAGACGATAACAATAATAACATTAGAGGGAAGAGCATAAGAGTGACAAAACCTGGACCTTCATTAGTAACATCATATAAGGTGTACGACCCTGCTATCAGCATCATAAATAAACGTTTGAAGACCATAATGGGGGTTCAATACAATCTATTTGCATCTTTGGATTCTCAGAAAACAAAGGATTCGAATGATTGACTTGTATTAAAGCTGTAAGAACTTCAGCCTTGATTGTATATCTTAAATTATTGTTTACTTATACTAGTGATTAACTTTAAATTGTAAATTTCAGAGATTATCCAACAACATCTGGACACAAAGGAAAAGACTTTTTTTAATATACTACAAAAACCACAAGGCTGGCTAATTTTATTGGTAAGTTGATGTCATTCAGAATTACCATTTTTTTACTTTGTATTTACATTTTTTTGTATTTACAGCATACTGAGTGCGCGATGAATATGTTACGGTCGAGATTTATGAAGAACCCATCAATGTTCAGAAGTAGAAGAATCGCTTTCGTCAATGCTTATTTCACTGCTTTTTGGTCCTCAAACTATAACGAGTTCCTGGATTCGAAAGAAGTACCAGTTTTTCCAAACAAATCACTTCAATAAGCCAAGGGCGAATTCCCAGAATTTGCTAAATCAGGGTTGTCTTGGAGGATTAACGTAGATGACATTAACTGTGTTCAAAATGTTTGTGGAAACCACTAGTTTGCACTCATTATTTATGTTCCAAGTCGATCTATCGACGTTTTAGATTGTGGGATTACGGGCACTCTGAACGAAGGTATTATTGTAGCAGTGAGACTAATATCTCATATGCTACCCCATCTTCTACGTACTGCAGCACCAGAATCAGAAAGAGGAAGTATGAGTGTCGAAACATATAAAATTCGAAGGCCACAAAGAGAAATTCCACAAATGCTTAAGATTGTTGACTGTAGTATCTATGCCATTTAGTTCATCGAATATCATGCGTTAGGTGTGCCATTTAAAATGCTAATTTTCGATTCGAACATCAGGATTGTAAGAGAGAAGCTCGCTGCAGACATTCTTGATGAGTTGAAATATTAGGAACAGACCATTATCCAGTTGTTTACTGTAGGCTAAGTAACATTGTTTTGCTGAATATATCAAGAATGTTTTGATAAATTAGAGTTCATTCAAGTTGATTTTTTTTCAGATTAATCTAGTGCTGCTCGATCCAATAAACAAACAAATGTTAGACATGTCTACTATAAACCATTTTTTGGAAGATACGATTATCTTTTTCTGAATAGTCAGGATTGATCAATCCTTGTATGGGTCGTAGTTAAGATTGTTTCTGAATTAACCGGATCGATCAATCCATGCACATATTGATCGATCAATGTATGGATCGTAGTAACTTTATATTCAGAATAAACCTGATCGATCAATCCACAAATGGATCAATCGATTTATATTATAATCCTTGTTTTATTAATAAGGACCGATCGGTCCATTATTGGAATGATTGGTCCGATTTATTTTGAAATGAAGTTGACAAAGGAAAGCGACGTAGACAAATTGATCACTTCATGGATCGATATGTCTGGTTTACTCTGAAAAAAAAGAAAATATTCTTTTACAAACGTTCGATGTTTCGGGATACACACCGCTGATGGAATTATTTTTGCTGTATTCGATGAACACTATTGATTACGAAACTTCCTTAAAGATTAGAGACAAGTAACATTACAACTAGAGTTTGGGAAAGCATAAAAATACATAATTATCTTAATGTCTAATACTAAAAAGTTATACAAATAAAGCGACAGATAGTAGTCTGAAATAGTAATCAAAGCAATAGATAATCATCGCAATCCCTATGCGGAGCTATCACTCTTGCTGATTCGCTCTCGTGGGTTATGTCTACGGCATTGAGGGCGACGACTATGCCCTTCGCCTCCGTCATGAACCAGTTTGGGCTGGATCTCACGCTCACAAGTTCCAACAGGAACCTTGACATCATCATCAATACTAGCTTCCACATCATTAAGTACTCTTTCATTCGTACTCCTGCGTACCTGTCAAGCCGATAAACAAAACAAATTTTCATATCTCATAGATGTCCATCTTTTGTGACTCATGTCGTTGGTAGAGCGTACATGTGGACCAGATAAACAAGCACATGGACGTATCTTAGAAATAACAGCCCATATTCTTGTGAAGCATATCATTTTTTTTGCGTAGTGTATCTATCTTCCATAGCTCATGATCAGCGACATTCTCTGGTTCTGGTACATTTTGTAGAAGATATTGGCTAGAATAACTTGGAAGAAGAATGTGTGGCTGTACATCATCATCATTGTCATTAACATGAGATGAAGACACATGGAACACAGAAGGACGATGTCGAAGTTGACCTTTACTGGGTACATCACGGAGGACGGATTCTGGTGGTACAAAAATCAAATTGTCTCGAGAAAGGAGAGAAGTGTACTGTCTCGCTAGGAGTTTAATCAATTTATCTAGGCCAGACCGCGTATAAAAGTGGTACTTGTTATGCCCCTTAAGGATATGGCAACTAATCAAGTGTTTACTATCAATCAAAGGCACCTTGTCCAATGATTTGGTCCGAGACAAGTCAACACCAATATGGTGGAAAATATGTGTGAGAAGTGTACCGACATAGAGCTCTTTCTTCTTAGATTTTGGTGTCTGAGTCTTCAACTTCACAAGTTCAAATACAAGAACAACGCCAAGGTTAACACCACTCGGTAAATATGCCAAAAAATCATCCAAAAGGAGTTTGACCCCATAAAACACCATCCATAACTGATCATCACGAACTGAACCTGGCTCTTGTTTGAAGAACATAGAGTTGATGATGATCTTCACAGCAACACAGACCATTGGGTTACGGTTATTAGTTATCTTTGTTCCACGAGAAACGTATGTACCAATCGTGATAAGATTCCTAAATCTGGTCGTTTTGTCGAATTTTCTAAATCCAATGTCCTCATGGTGTGGGAAACCAAATATATTACACACCTTATTGATTGCCAAGGTGTAGTACTTCTTATAGATGAAGAATGTGAGTTTTTCTTCGCTTGCTTTTGGTTCTGTAGGGTCTTTGTAAGTAACCCGACATGTGGCTAAAACTCGTGTATAAGTTTTAGGTAAGTCTCGTGCTCTTCTAGGTAGAAAAATCTGAAACCAATGGTGTCTAACAGATTAACCATATCATCCCATAGGCCAATTTCCCTAAAAACATACTTAGAAGTAATCCTATTCGGTAAGATGTCAACATTTTCCATAGCGGCTAAAAAATCTGGATCATGTTTTTGCCACTTAGAAGAAGCCGGAAAGTTTGCTGGATCCTTTTTTTGTTTTTCTTTTAACTGACGTTTCACCGGTAACGTCTTGCGCGACATCTGCAATTACATATAAGATGATGTTAACTTAATTAGACAAGATAGTAAATATATTAACGTTCTTAGCAACTAGTTGAAAGGTTTTCTCACGGTTATATGTTTCAATATACATATAACATGGTATTAATATAATTAGACAAGAAAGTAAATATATTAATGTTCTTATGAACCAGCTTGTAAGGCTTTCTCAAAGCTCTCTAAATACTCAAAACCTAAAAACTCATGATAATTCATGATATAATCTAAATTAATTCAATACACAACCTTATTTTAGCTATATCTTTCAGATATCACATTTAGAATCACTATAAACAACCTTAGATTCATGGAAAACCAAAATAAAATTCTCAAGTTTCTCAAATTTGCAAAATTTTCACAAATCTAGTAATTGTCAAAATTAACACTAAACCCAACCATAATTAACCACTATGACTTACATTACTTGTTTAGGAAGAAATTAAACGACCCAACATTCATGAACAATCAAGTAGTAAAAATAATAAACTTGTTTTGTATACACATGGATTTCCAAGAACATACCTTAACAGATCAAAAATAATACGTTGATATTATGATAGAGCACAAAAATCTAACAACAATGGAGGAAAGAATTGTTTAATTTGGTTGAGTTTTGGATTATTGGTGTTTGAGAAAAATGAGAGAGTTAAAGAGAAAGAGATAAAGGAAACAAAGAAGATGAAACAAAATGAGGGGTTCGATCAACATATAGAAGCAAAATCGATTTTATTTTTTGTTACTCCGGGTCAAATTAATTTGAAACCAGTTTAGAAAACCAGTTACGAAAATTATGGTTAGTTGAAATGTACAAACCGATCGGTGTACACCGAGATCGAACGGTCCAATTAAATCTGTAAAATTTTCCATTACATGACTAAAGGTACCAACCGATTGGTCCATGTCACAAAAAATCGGTCCGGTTAAAGCGGTAACTACTTTGTTAAGCACGAATAAATAGATCGATTGGTCCAGGCATAGACTGATCGATCGGGCTTACACTGCAAGTTTTTCGTGAAAAAGGAGACGCATACATGCATCAATCAGTATTGTTCTGAAAACATCGAATTTTTGCGTTAATACAAAATTTTAACAAAAATTATCTTAAATGATCTTAAGAATTTGAACAAAAATAGGATGATCGAGTATAATTTCAATATTTGACTTAAAAACTTTTTTGAATTGTTCACAAAACACTTTTACATGTGGCGTGATTATGTCTTCCTCTTTTGCATCTTGAACAAATGTATTGTTTACGTATGTTCTATAACGATTGTACTTCTTCTAGAATTTTGCTGTTGTTTCTTCTCGTACCTTTCGTTTTCTTAACGTCTTCTCCAAAGTTGATAGATACCTATATTTATTTGGTCTCCCTGTGATGTATGTGATATTTGATGTTTTCTAAAACCATTCTTAGAGTCATTTTCCATCAATATCATAGCATTTGCATCATTCTATAGTCTTTTTAGGTTTATATTCACGTTTTGCATTTGCATACCATACATTCTACATATGGAGTTTTTGGAGCCAAATGGATGCAAGGAACGGATCAAGCAAACTTAGGAAGACTTGAAGGAACAAAGGAGCAGAAAAAGCCAGAGTTCAGGACTCCCTTATATCTCAGCCTCGCACCACCAAGAGCAAGGACTGACTGAAGAATCTCGCCTCGCATGTTACCTCGTGTGAAGATCTGAAGGATGACACAAAGACCTCACATGTGTGAAGAAGAACCCACCTCGTAGCCAAACCTTGATTTCCTATTTTGTGGACCGCCTCAAAGTGACACATGTTGACCACTTTGAGGCGGTTTGACCAAGAGACTAGGTTTATTTCCACTAAAGCTATAAATAGACCCTTAAGCCAAAAAACTAAAGGGATCTGATGCTTTTACTTTTATACAAGTTTTTAGACTAAAAAGAGATTTCTCTCTAAGTTTGTAGAACTCTAATCCAGATAATTGTTTGAAGTAAAGTTGATTATCAATTTGCAATTCCTTTTCTTATATTGCTTTAGTTTTTAGATTATCCCTTTTATTTTTCATGTTTGTTACTTCCTCCCCAAGGTTCGAGCTCTCACTCGCCATGAGTGAGTAGATCCGCCTTGGGTAAAGAGGAACTGAGGTAGATCGGTGTGAATTCATGTAGATCTAGGTTGCTTCTAGTTAGAATATACAAGATCTAGTGGCCTTAATGCCAATTTTATTCTGGCCACTTGAACTCGGATCAGATTCACCACGGGGGACTAGGGTTCGACGAGGTGCCAATATAAGTTAGATCTAGAGTAATATTCATTTGGGGCAAGAGATTGGATTTCTTATGTGATTGCTAGCCTTTAGAGGGTCCGATCTTCATGCTCACCCGATCTAACTTCCACTACTAGAGTAGGTTTGGAGTATCCTCAGGTGAAGGTTCATGATCGCGAGAGCGACGTGATCAAATCATGATTCCCTCGCTTTAGATCATTTCCCAAACAGATCGCTAAGAAACCGAGTTCCTCCATAGTTTTACATTGATCGTAACCTTATTCCTCCATACTTATCTCTTTATTTGAAAATTTCTTGTTTAGATCTTGCTTTACTTTTTCATGCTACGTTTTTGAATTTAATATTGTCTTATTCTCATGCACTAGGTTGGTAGATTTGTGACAGATTTCTTCTCGGTGATTTGAGCTTGAACTAGATAGGTAGTTAGTCCTATTTGCTTGTCATCATTTCGAGTCTTGGTTCGACTCACTCCCATAGCTCACCACTCATCCATCATACCACAATGATTTGATAGAAGGAAACCATAAAAATCCTTTTATCAAATTGGTGTCGTTGCCAAATCGAAATTGCTTGATTTCAATTAGGAAATTTCTCTGATTAGGATCAAGTTTGCCTTTATTTTGTGTTAAATCATTTGCTTGTGCTTCAGAACTTGGATCTTCAACGACCAAGTTCATATCCTATTAACAAAGGTGTTATTTTTGTTGCACTTGTAGGCCTCGCAGGTACTCCTCGAAGGCCCAACCCGAGTGCAGTGCAACACCAGACTCTACTCAAAGGCTACACTCATTGTCTAGCCCCGAGTTCAGGCAACTTTGCCTCCCTCATTTCAAGTCCTCGTTATGGCTACTTTGTCACCAGACGAGTATATCGATCAGGACTACTCAGATGTCCATAAACACAACACCCCACAGACGATCGGTGCATCCGACAAACCAACAACATATTCTCCATGGTACAGAATAAATCCACCACCTGTACCCAATCAGACCTTCGAGATTAAAGGGAGCCTCATTGCAATGGTCCAACGCATTAAATTCCATGGATTGCAATGCAAATTTCCACTTGAGCACCTTGACGAGTTTGAAAGGTTGTGCGGAACGACCCAAATAGACTGACTCAGTAATGATGCACTCAGACTACGCTTATTCCCGTTTTCCCTTCCAGAGAACGCTCACAATTGGGAAATACACCTCCCTCCCAGCCAGATCACATCATCGACCGAGTGCAACAAGGCTCTCATGAATAAGTTATACTCCTTTTCCAGCACCGCGAAACGCTGTACAACAATCTTTCGTTTTTCCCAAAAGCGGTCCGAAAGTTTCCCTCAAGCATGGAACCAGATTAAGGACTACGTCTCTCAATGTTCGCATCACGGCTACACCATTGAGTCCTTACTCAGTACTTTCTATAGAGGCATTTGGTCGAGTTATCGAACATTACTTGACACCGCAAGCAATGGAAATTTTATGCACAAAGATATAACTGCCGGATGGAAGCTTATTGCAAACCTCGCCCAAGCCCAAGAACAATATAACAAAGGTGATGCAACTAGCAGAGTTTATTCTACCGACTCAACCTCGATAAGCAAATCGGAAATCCGTATAATGAATGCTAAAATAGACCGATTGCTATATACCAGACCAGAACCAATTCTTGCCGAGGAAGAGACCAGAATTGAAGAGGTCAGTTTGCTTCAACAAACTGACACTCCACCCGTCTCACAACCCGCTATAATGGATATGTTACAAGAGATATTGCAAGGACAAAAGGTTGCGACTGCCAAGCTCGCACAGAAGTTTGCTGAAATCAATGATCAAATTGATAGCAATTATTCAGACATCAACCGTAAGATCGAGACATAGACACAAGACTTCAGAAAGTAGAACAAAAACAAGTCAGTCATTTGCCTTCTCTATATTCTGACAAAGGCCTCGCCAGTTTACCTCGTGCCAATAACGAGGCACCCTACAGTACTTCAGAACTCATCAAAGGACAGAAGATGGTTATTAGAGCTGCACAAGCTGCTGATACTGAAGACAGTATAATCGAAGAGGGGGAGGATGGTTCACGTACAAAGAACACCAATCAGTTAAGTTCAGCAAAAACACTCGATAGTCTGCCTCGCACCTTTTTAGAACGAGGGCAGAACACTATGGCAAAGACGCTGCTAGATAACACTTCCTCAACTCCCCTCCCTGTCACTACTTCCAAGGAAACACATCGAGCTAAAATTTTGGCAGCAGAATCACATAAAAACAACCCGTCTTCATTCATTAAACCTCACTTACCCTTTCGTAAGAGGTTTAAAAAGGATATTGCTGAGAGATATAAGACTCTACTCTTCAAACAAATTAAGACATCGAACTCAAAATCCTACTAGTTGATGCTTTTATGTTGATGCTGTCTTACCAAAAGTTTCTAAAGGATGCGATAAAAGAAAACACCAAGGAGATCGAGGGAGAGGTGGTACTAACACATGAGATCAGCGTAATCATCCTAAGAAAGGAAACACCCAAAGAGTTAGCCGGTCGCGGTACCTTTACCATCCCTTGTTCGCCCGAAATGCTATCTTTCCGCAATTGCTTGTGTGATTTAGGAGCTTCAATAAGTCTTATGCCTCTCTCGGTTGCAAAAAGACTAGGATTCAAAACTTTCAAAGCATGCAAGATCTCATTGATACTTGCTGATCGATTAAGAGGATACCACATGGAATGCTTGAAGATTTACCGATTACTGTGGGAGGAGTGCAAATTCTGACAGATTTTGTTGTGCTCAAAATGGATCATGAACCAAAAGGCCCTTTGCTCTTTGGTAGGCCTTTCCTACTTACAGCCGGAGCTTTGATTGATGTGAGAAATGAAACAATAAAGCTGAATTTGGGAAAAATATTAAAATGAAGTTCCATATTGAAGATGTATTGAGGAAACCTACCATTGAAAACCAAGCGTTCTGAATCCAGGAGATAGGTGATCTAAGAGATGAGCTGCTCAAGGAATTACTTACAAAGGACCATTTACAAATCGCATTAACCACACCGATTCAAGATAGGTATTTGCGGATCGAAGCTGAGTTTTATAGGAAGCTTTTGGATGCTCATCAACCAGCAAGAAGCTAAGTTGTGATTGAGGAGCTGGTAGAGCTGGATACTAAGGGTGAGCAAGCAGTCAAAAGGATCCCAAGTCATTTGGAAAGACGAATCATAGAATCTGCTAGGCACTCGGTCATGCGCCTTGCAGCAAGTAACACCGAGGAAACCTTGACAGCAGGTCAAGATGATTGGTCTGAACTTATGACACCAAAAGTGGAAATGAAAATGCTTCCCGCTGGGCTAAGGTACGCTTTCTTAGGCTCCAACTCCACATATCCTGTGATTGTTAATGATGCCTTGAATGATGAGGAACTTGATATGTTGTTGGTTGAACTTAAACGCTTCAGAAAAGCTATAGGTTATTCGCTTGAAGACATTAAGGGAATCTCACCTAGCTTTTGCATGCATAGAATTCACTTAGAAGCTGAATCTCACTCTAGCATAGAGCCCCAAAGAAGGTTGAACCTGAATCTTAAAGAGGTAGTAAAAAAAGGAAATCCTCAACTTGCTTGATGCGGATGTAATATATCCCATCTCTAATAGCAAATGGGTCTGCCCTGTTCATTGTGTTCCCAAAAAGGGAGGTATCACTATGGTAAAGAATGATAAAAACGAAATAATACCAACTAGAACAATTACAGGGCATAGGATGTGTATAGACTATAGGAAATTCAACTCATCTACTAGGAAAGATCACTTCCCATTGATCAAATGGTAGAACGTCTAGCTATCCACAAGTATTATTGCTTTCTAGATGGGTATAATGGATTCTTTCAAATCCATATACACCTAGACGATCAAGAAAAAACAACCTTTATTTGTCCTTATGGCACTTTTGCTTATAAATGAATGTTATTTGGTCTTTGCAATGCTCCTGCTACTTTCCAACATTGCAGGATCTCTATATTTTTAATCGAGAAGATGGTGGAAGTCTTTATGGATGACTTCTCCGTCTATGGCTCCTCCTTATCCTCTTGTTTGTCAAATTTGCAGGGTATTAAGCAGGTGCGTGGAGACCAACTTGGTGCTAAATTGGGAGAAATGCCACTTCATGCTCAAGGAAGGGATTGTTTTGGGGCACAAGATCTCCGAGAAGGGTACTGAGGTTGATCAAGCCAAGATAGATGTAATGGTTCAATTGAGGGTCACACTTCATCCATAAGACGTTCAAGAGTTTTCTCAAGAAGTATGGAGTGAAGCACAAAGTAGCCACACCCTATAAGCCTCAATAAGGCGTTCGAGAGTTTGCATCATTCTATAACCCCTTTAGGTTTATTTTCATGTTTTGCACTTGCATACCATACATCTGCATACAGAGCGGATTTAGGTGTTCGAGGAGCATTTTGGAGCCAAATGGATGCAAGGAACGGATCAGGCAAACTTAGGAAGACTTGAAGGAACAAAGGAGCAGAAAAAGCCAGAGTTCATGACTTCCTCATACCTCAGCCTCGCACCACCAAGAGCAAGGACTGACTGAAGAATCTTGCCTCGCACTGTTACCTCGTGTGAAGATCTGAAGGATGACACAAAGACCTCACATGTGTG